>CAJQUW010009487.1:0-138688 GCA_907163375.1 Prostheceraeus crozeri | reverse complement strand
TAGCAGGTCAGTTGCTAATTCAACAAATATTGCCTCTCCAAGGTTGTCATGACATGGACGATCTGTAAAATAATATAATTTCCATCTGCTTTATACTATCATGATCAGTCGATTCCGTTGTAATTTCTTCAAAATTGCATAAATATGCATATCTCACATTTGGAAACAATTCCGACTGTATCTTCCTTGAGTTCATTTAATAAAATCGAAAGTTATCACTTTACCTAATATATTTACTCTATGATACGGATCATGAAATTCCCTTGATCATCAGCATAATTTCCACTTAGTTAGGATGCTTTGGCAAATATTCATTCCTTTTTATGTCCGACTTGTTTCATACTCTTACAAAAAAGAGTTATCTCGGTAGTATATAAACTGTCAAATTTTGACCTTTTTCAAAAGTGCTCAAATAAATTTTTGGACCACGGGAACGTAATCTCCGCAAAAAACTGAATCTTTTGATACAAAAAAGTTCACTGTATACAATACTTTTTTGAGTCGACACTCTACCTACAACTCTATGGTGTCGACCATAATGAGTCAAATTCGTGTGCATTTTTTAAAAAAATGCAAAAATTCGTATATCTCACATATGCTATGGGTTTCGTGTCAAGTTCATTTTATGAAATCGAAAGTGTATAGCCTACACATTGGGGATTTAATGAATGCTCAGTTAACACTCTATCTAATTATATTTACTCTATGGTTTCGACTCAAGCGTTTGTATACAGTAAAAAATTTTGATATCAAAAGCTTCAGTTTTTTAGAAGATTTACGTTCCTTTGGTCGAAAAAATTACTTCCGCAGTTTTTAAAAAGCTAAGTTTTTGCAAATTTGTATATCGCCGAGATGAAACCCTTTTATAAGTAGTATGAAACAAGTTGGTTATCAAAAGGAACGAATCATAGAGTGGATTAAGCATCTTAATAAAGCGGAAATTAAGCTGATGATCGATCTAGGAAATTTCATGAGCTGCATTATAATGCAATTCCCTGCAAGTCTTTAAGGGAAAGTTGAGATCTCATTGTGCTTCTTAGCTGAGATGTTATGTTTTTAATTCAATTTTCAGCGACATGATTTTATGATTCACAAGGCGTCATTCCTTGAATCTGAATAGTAATGTGGACCCAGTAATGTCTTTTAAAAAAAGTTAACTATGATGCATGATAAGCTTCCTTGATAATGATGTTTGCTCTTTCAGTGGCAGTTTGTGATATGATCACGCCCTCAGAAAATAATCTTATAAAAGCTGAGCCTTTGATAGCAAGTATTAGGAAGATTCAAAGAATGAAAAATGAATCATAAAATCATACCAATGAAAATAGAATTAAAGACTTGAAATTTCAGCCAAGATAGTTCAATAAGATCGCGACTTTTCTATGAAGACTTCCATTATAATGCGGTTCACTACTATCACGATAATCAGCTTAATTTTTGGTTAGCTACGATGCTTATTAGCAAATAATCATCTCTTGATGTCCAACTTGTTTCCTGCTACTTATAAAGGGACTCATGTTGGCAGTATATTTAAAAATTAAAAGTGTATTAAAAATTTAGCTTTTTAAAAAACTGCTCAAATAATTTTTTGGACCACAGGAACGTAATCTCCGCAAAAACTGAATATTTTCATATAGAAATTTTCACTGTATATAGATACTTTTTTGAGTCGACACTCTACCTATAGCTTACTCGATGCCTTTAGTGATGGTGAGCCATCGAATTGCTAATTTAACAAAATATATTGCCTCTCCATATTGACGTGACATGGAGGATTTGTGGAATACTATACCTTATTCTGTATATTACCAGTCTAATTCGTGTACATTTCTTCGAACATGTAAAAAGTGCATACCTCACATTTAAACAATTGCAACTGTTTTCAGCTGGAGTTCATTTAATAAAATCGAAGCTGTATACACATCGGGGATTTAGTAAATGCTGTATTACCACTCTACCTATTATAGCCTACTACTCTATGCTACTCTACTCTACTCTACTCTATGCTATATACTAATCTGATGAGCTATCAATTTCGTGGAATTTATATTTTGATCATGTTCGTGATAAAACTATTGTGAGATGCCTAAGATGTGAAAGTCGTCTTTTTCTTTTTAGAAAATGGTCTAAAATGAAAAAGCGACAGGTGGCAAAATACCCTCTAGTAAGTTTGAGGGAATTTTAGGGATACTAATTGGGCAAATATCGTTTAGTTTTGGTGAGACAGACGGATGCAGACTTCCATATTTTTGGTACGATGGAGCTTTCAATAGACATATTGAACAACTTCGTGAGAGGAGGCGCCAAATATATGTCAACATACTTTTACAGAGAAATTGGCACATCAGGGAAGGCTTTTTGAGGTGGACTCTTTTTGATCAAATCTTATACCAACGATGGTGTGATTGAAATGTCAAAATCATTGGATGAGGAATATGAAGATGTATCGGCAGTTTCAGAACTCAGAAAATTATCACTTAATGCACGATTGATTGCATCGACACCGTCTTCCAACAAGTTACTATATTTCGATGGAAGTGACATATAATTGCAGTGGCGTGCGGTGGTCTCAAGCGGTGGGCATGCGATATATTTAGCCTACCATAGTGCATGATAACATGTATGCCTAGCCTTTATAATCTATGTACATGCTGCATGTTATAAGTTATATGTACATGTACATGATCAGCTTATCACCAGCCAATACTTATTATAGTTTCCAACACATTCATCTACATATAAAATTCACAAAACAACTAGTATTATACATTTCAGATATATTCGGTATAAAATCGAAAATAAAAATCATTTAAAGATCCATTCTTTGAGACTTCTTGATAAAGTCATTGATGACAGTGTCGTCGAAGACGGAGGAGTTGTCCTGAAATTTATTCAACAACTCCTTCTCGATGGCGATAGCGGCGAGAGCTGACAATCTCTCTTCACCTTGACTGGTCCTAGTGAAAGAATTGATCCGCTTTAGTGCAGAAAATGATCGTTCACAGGACGCCGTGGTACTGGGAAAGGTCAGTGCCAGTTTCGTGAATTTGTTTGTCTCAGGCAGCGTTGCACCCAAATTTTGTCTTTCGAAATAAACATTCAGTTCATGGATATTGTACGTACGAAATTCATTACTTTTGTAAAGAACGATCAGCTCATTGCGCAACCGAGGAAAATCAAACAAATGGCCGTAGCCTACTTGTCTTTAAACTCGTCAAACAGAGTTTGCGGAAATTGCTCACAGTAACATGATTACCGCCAGATTACAAAGCGTGTGGCTTTCATACATTGTGTGCACTGAGTGGCATGCACACAACTACAGCGAGAGTTTTCCTTCCCTAATTTGCAAGCATGCGATTGAGCGACCGAATGCTCCCGCCTCTGTACGCTGACGCCTGGCTCCATCGCCGCTGTATGAGGAGTCAATGCATAATGAATGGGAGGTTGGATGCGGCGATGCCTCCACTAAATATTCACCCAGTTATGTAATTCATTTATGAAGATGGAATTTTGTGATGTCGTCATACGCCCTACTGACAATTGGAAGGCCATCTAACTGATACTTGATGAAATAAACGTGTTGAACATAATGAATAATCAGATTACTCAAATTTGCATACGCATTCGCCGCATGCATCGCATATATGGACCGCACGCCACTGTATAATTGGGTTAGCACTCCCAGAGCCAATATGCACTTTAACTGCTTTCCATAAGTAATTTTTTCACCCACTTTCCTTGACCATGACAATTTCGATTTTGTTATTTCATGTCTAATCTTGTCTTTCAGATAATTGTAGACTGGGAAATTTCCTAGACTAGGTATGTCGTAAAGAGCTCTTTGGAGTCTTTCATCAAGCCTACTCCCTGGATGGCTAAGCTTCATTCTATGAAAACGGCTCTTAAAGGAGGAACCGTTCCACTGTGTTATTAGATTGCGGATAATATACCGCTGAGTAGTTATGTATAATTCTGCATCTGGATAGAAACTCTCCAAATACCGTCGACCTGAGTGCTCTACCGTTGTCCGATATTATTCTTTTTTTTGGCATTCCGAATGTAGCAAACAGGAGTCGAAGTTCCACATGATATTTTTAGATGATGCATCCGGAGTAATAATGGCATGCGCGAGTATAAATCAATGGCAGTTAAAAGTATCACTTCGCTCGGTCCTGCAATATCGCATGCCACATGAATGCTTGTGACAACCGCATGAAGAGCGTCACATTGACGAATTTTGAATTAATTTAAAAGTTACAAATTATCAGTTGATGTGCGTTTTGCGATGTGCAACACATGAAACTTATTCGGAGAATAGGAAGTGTGGCGAATTAAGCGAAATGACCAATTAACCAGGAGGCAAATTATCCGGAAAGCACTGTACAATCAGCTGCTTACCAGACCTTTATGCCAAGGCTAAAATGACCATTAAAACAGCTGCCATTCTGTAAAATTTTATGAACTCTGATAAATTTTCTGACAAAACAACATCCATTTGCTCGAAAAGCTATTCTGTTTTATGATATAGCTAGTTGTTTAGTCTAGCCAAACATGCAGCTAGCCAAGCAGCAATGAATCCTCATATTGTCATCGTTCCGGACTATAATTGAAGCGTCAAATAACTAATTAGTTTACCTACTTCAAGCCTAGCTTCATTAACCTCAGACAGCATTTGATCCAATGACAATGGCGTCAAGTCCCAGCTTTGGTCCATCTTAGAGCTAGTATTCTGCGTAGCCAAACATGGTAAAACATCAACATTTTCAGATAGATATCAAAGATTCAGACAACATTTGATCCATGCCAAAAGCTTCAAGTCCAAGAAGTAGTTTCTGTCCACATTAGAGCTCTGCCCAGAGTTGGAAGTGGGTCAGCGAAACATGACCCATGACCCACCTGACCCACGACCCACCTGACCCACCAATTTTTCATGAAAACATGACCCACGACCCACCTGATCCACAGGGTACCCTGACCCACCTGACCCACATGCTGCATGGGTGAATGATGTGAGTGCAATTTCCTTTTATGATATCATCTTTAGTTTCATTTTCCTTCATGATTCTAGGTCTATCCAGGCCTCGTAGTATCAAAAGTGTTGTTAAGATTTGTTATTTAAGTGTATCAGATCACTTTTCACATGATAAATAGACATGTTACCTCATCAAAATTATCTTATGATCAAAGTTCATGCACCACAAATACCAAAGGTTCTAAACAAATTTAAACGATTATGTTTCTTGTTATAATTCTTGATTGTCCTTTTTAGTGTTACCTATTTAACTCGTAGAGAGATGATTAGTTAAGTTGAGGGCCCTACAGACAAAATTTCAAATTTTACATTTCTTAATCAAATGAAGTTAAAAAAAATAAGACTGCAGTAGGCCTAAATCCTTTATGCATGCATTTATTATGTTATATACTACATGTGTAAAAATTATCCCAGAAAAATCGTCTTGTTGAAAATCGTTTTGTTGCTTGATCTCAATCGATTCAAATTTCATTTACTTCCGCTAATGTTAGATTTAAGTGGAAGGTTGCATATTTGATATAAGAATGACATTCATTGAAAAGCAAATGGAGTAAGCATGCGTAACGCGTGAATAGAAAATTTCACGAAGACAAGATTATAATTCAAGCTTACAATACATATAGATGACTGATATATTTGAGTGGCACTACATGTGCGAGTACGTTGTGATGACAATCACTAGCGACATCATGTAAATATTCCCATTTTTATTGATACCAAATCAAATATCAAAACGAAACTTTTTATTTATACGAAGTGTCAAGAAATATCTCACAGAGCTCTGCCTTAATAAGTCTGTGTGAAAGGTATAAGTCTATATCAGTGACCGTCGTATGAATTAGCGTATTTCAGATTATCATGTATCGAATGAGCATTGAGATGCATGGGAACATGTACGATGCGACAGTAGATTGAAGAGCTAAATACTTTAGATATGAAGCATGTATGATATCAAGACATTTTTATTAATTGCACATTTCGAAAATATTTAGGCTCTGATCAATCTTTACCAGAGATTTACCACTCCAATCTCTATCAGAGAATATTTTCCATGAAAGATCAACAAAATCAAACGAAACAAACAAAACGAAGGTCAGCTGGCATTCCAAGAAAATTTTCAAGATTAATAATACCTCTGAATACCTGACTTCGTCAGTAGCTGTATCTCTGAAATCAAGGTCACACATCATTGGGTATCGTCAGACATAGCGACCGAGAATCGAACATACACAATTGTACTCAAACAACTTCTCTCCACCAACCAACATCTCTCAGTAGACAGCAGCAATTGTTTTCGAGCCTTTAATTTGTGTCAATTCCGCCCCCTTTCGAAACTGTGTGAGGCGTGTGAAAGTCAATGGTGTTGCATAGTTTGACTGTGTGCATCAATCACCCCTTTCAGTGACACTGACTCAATAATTTTTCATGAATTATAAGCATACGAATAAATTAAGTTTACAGTATTTGAGATTGTCAAATCTACAGGACAGTCAAATCTACAGACAGTCAAATCTCTATTATGGGTCAAACTGGTTGGAAGTGGGTCAACGAAATCTGACCCACGACCCACGCGATTTTGTGACCCACTTGACCCATGACCCACGACCCACTTCCAACTCTGCTCATGCTCATGCAAAATCGAAGAACGAGAATATTTCCCTCTCATACATGATCGTGCGTGCCTGATTGGCATACATGAACAGCTCAGAATCAATGTTCAAGATGAAAGCTATCATCGCAGTTCGACACCAAAAGAAGAAGACTACTGACCAAATTTCCGCAGATGTAATTGATGAATTTGAGATCTCCACAGCTGTTTTTTAAGTCTAAAAGTATAGCAATCTTGACTCCGGGTAGGCCTGTTCCCGACAGCAAATTTGAAACAATGGACAAATGTAAGGGTTCTACTGCACAAATCAATTTCAATGAAAGTAGCTATCTGAGGAATCAACGATTGTTTGGTATTGAGAAGGGAACTTCTTATCCAGCTGCATGTAAGTTTGGGGGTATGACAGTCATTAGGGTCAAATTCATTCAATTAATGTCAAATAACTTCAAGGTAAAAGTCTACACAATTTGTTAGAAATTTGTTCCCTAGTTAAATTACAAGTCAAAGTAATCACCACGACCTATCAAATGTAAAGGACGCCGAAAAGCCGTCTTAAGTGCACCTTTTTCCGCTGACTTGTAAAATTTCGACCAAATTTTGGGGAGTTTTACTAAACTTGAACTGAAAGAACCGGAAATGATCTCCCGTTAACTGATCAATTTTGTGTCAAATGATAGGTCAGGACTGAGTGCGAATATTCAAATTCGTCTGAACGAATCCGATCGAACCGCAACAATCCGAGGTTGAGATTCGTCGCACGAATCCTATGTTTGATAAATGAATCAAAATAATCATAATTCTCGCTCCGTTCGACTTTCGCTTCATTTCAATCGTTCATCAATGCAAAGCCCTGGATCGAATATGATCACATTCTACAAAAGCAATCTCTATCTGCTTCTTAGATGTCGTCTAATATCACATTGCTGATTTTGTTTTGAGTCTGCAGCGCATTCTACAGTCATAGGCTAACATTTGCATCTATATGTTATGAGTGAGCACACACAATCCAAATGCTGCGAAATAGCTGTCCGTGCGAACGAGCACTTTCAATGGCTGGTCAGGTCATTTTTTTGAATGACCACGTTTTTAATAAACCTGTTTTCATTCACGAGCATCAGTGCCTCTGAGAATTCTCAACAAGAAAAATACTTTGAAATTTAAAATGCATCTCTTCCAAAACCCTCGGATATTGATTGTTTTTCTTTATTGTACGACGTGCTTTGAAATTGGATATCCTTGTTGACATACATCTGTAGGAGCTTTTATTCGCATTGATTTACATGTTGATTTGGCGGCAGAGACCATCTTCTTGTTGGGTTTATTCTTGTGCATTGCATGTAAAGTTCAACATTATTACCGCAAATTATGATCAGCCGCATCCCGTAATGAATGTGTCTCTACTTCAGTTCAATTCAATCAATTAAAATGTCGGCATTATCTTTGCTGCATGGACCTGGATTAACCCGTGATAGCAATGAAATTCGTACAAGAATTCAAAATTGAATTGAAGTCTGACAACAGCTTTAAGGTTTTCATTGAGTAACCCCTAGCTTCGTTCATGGCTCACAGCTGTGCTGACGGTGATCTGTAAAAAAAGTTTGAAATCCAAGTGCTGATGAGTGGTTGGCGATCACGATCAGGGAACTGTCCGATTGAGAATAAAAAAGTAGTCCGATTTATTGCCATCCGATTGCTAGCCAATTTATATGAGAAGCGGTTCTAATTCTACACTTACACAAATGGCATTAACATAAAAACGCCGAGACGAGCCAAATGATGCAGTTTACATTTTTTATTCTGCACCTCTTCTGAACCTGTATAGGTTCTGTTTAAAACTCACTTTAGTGTCGAATCAAATCAGTGTGAGTATCAAACAATTGACGCAGATAATTTAAAGCCAATCACGTGAATTTCCCTCAACCGTCTTGACTTTAGTGTCGGACGGAAAGAAGCCAATGATTGCCTACAAGTGACAAGAAGCTCAGAGTGTCCCCAAATTAGCGCAGCTTTTGATTTTGGTGTCAGAACGAGACTTTGCGTTCAAAAATGACTTATAGACCGAAAAGCGGAAAGAATTGTCATGAGGTTTTAGTATTTAAAGAAATTACTCAAAAAATAGTTCGCCTTCAAACAGCAATATCGCCATTTATATCAATATAATAAGTGTGAGCTTGTAATAAAAGTATCAAAAGCATATCTGATGAACACAATGTTGCGTGCAACAAATCATGCGACTTCTCTGATTGGTCAGCAATTAAAAAGCACACCAGATGCAATTTGACAAAAGTTTCTGAAGATTCATCACAAAGATAAATTTTAGCTGTTGTCGAAAACTTCAGTGATGGTTAATTACAAGCTATCATTTAGTCAAGAATCAGGAAAAACTTATCAACTCACTTAGAAATTGTCCAACTGTTCTATGCGAATGAAAGATGTGCCTCTCAAACTTTGTGTGCACATAAGATAAGAGAGATGCATTTGTCACTCCAATATCACATGTCTAATTTCAAAATTTGAAATGACTTGAAGTCGTCTTCTTTGATGCCCCAGGAAGAAGCAAAAAGTCTGAAGATGAAAATCAGGCACTTTTTTGCAGAGGGTAGGCTACAAGTGTGATGTCTCACAGTCTTTGAGCTCATGAAACTTGTCCAGCTACAGCACTTGCTTTTCTGACTGGAATTCCGAGATCAATGTTCATAGAATATTGAACGGCAAATTAAGACATTTTCTTTATCCCTTCTCTTTTCGTCATGCAATCACTTCAGATGATAAAGATAATCGAATAGGATTTGATCAATGAGCAATACAGATTTAGTACCCAACATATTTTGGAGTGATTAAGCAATATTTTCACAAGATAGCTCTATAAATAGGCACAACCGCATCACATGGGCAAGTGAAAAGTCTACCATGACTTTGACTCGTTCTCTCCATTCATCACGTGTTGTGGTATGGACAGCCTTTTCTCAGTGCCATAAATTTGAGTGGTTTTTCCTCTCCGATGCTGTCAACGGCAAAGATTGTAATGAAATGCTGAAGAATCACTTCATTCCACAACGTCAATCGACAGGGTGTTCTCCACAGCAATTTTCCAATAAGATGAAGCACCATCTCACTTTTTTCGTCATGTTGCTGTAACTTCAAGAAAACCCCAATTTCTTCAAAGGGATTCTGGACTCGGCTTTGAAACAGTTTGGCCGGTAAGATCTCATAAAACCGACACTATGAAATTGCCGGCTTTGAGTGGTTGTTGAAGGACAAGTACATGTTGTATCATAATGGAAAGCCAAAACTATTGACGAACCAAAGAGAATATCGGTGCAAAACTTGAAATCAAAGATGAAGACATCGCAAGTGCAGTTGACAGTATCTGAGAATAGTGAATGTTTTATTATGCAAAGATGAAGGATATTTCGGCCATTTACTGTAAAACCTCATGGTATTTTCATGTTGCTTTTGATTAAGAAAATGATTTTCAAGTAAAAGAGGTTGCTCCAATATTGAAATAAAAAACTGCGCCAATTTTGGGACATCCTGTCTATCTTTCTGTTGTATTACATCGACTAAGACACAACATCCTCCAATAGTTGAGTGGATATTTAACAAAGCAGATGTAGTATTGTTCTTGGTAAATGCATTTATATTACCGCATTTCTTTGATTTTTCAACTCAAACGAAAGATAGGTTCAGATTTCACAATTCATCACTAATATGGCTGTACTAATATGCGGTTCGCATATTATGCCTTGATCTATCAAAGGCATTCGATAGTCTGCAAGTTCACAGAGTTATTAACTATCTCAATGGCAAAGGTCTCAATCATGGCTTTCTAACATGGCTGTACTCCTTTCTCTCTCATCGACAATTCAGAGTGAGCTTTGAACGCATTTGGACAAATCGTTACTGCACCATCAGGTGTTCATCAAGGGTCTGTATTGGGCCCCTTTGTCTTTGCGGCATACATGGGATCAATTGAGTTCACAGATTATGAATGTTCCGTCTTCCCAGTATATTATGCTGATGATGTTACACTTATCGAGGCTGTGAAGAACGATGACATCATCCCCTTCAACTACATCGTAGACCAATTTCACAACGTTGGACTGAAGCTGAATTACAACAAGTGTAAGGAAATGGTCATTCAGTGCTCACAATCATACACTCTCCCTACAGATACAGGGTTCACGACAGTGGAGTCCGTCAAGATTCTTGGATTGATTTTTCCAAACTCGTTGAGCTGGTCACTAAACTTTTCTGGAATTTTATCACGTGCTTCAAGTCGACTACATTTGATTCGATGCTTGAAATATACTGTTTCATCTGAGGAGCTCTCAATGATTTATCATGCCATCATCACATCTCTATTCCTATACGCCTCACCAGCCTATGGTCATGTCCCCGCTTGTTTGCTAAGGAAAGTAGAGCGCTTTCAGAAAAGAGCCCATAGATTGATATGTGGTGAAGGATGTACTTGCAGCTTCTTCCCATTGATCGAAGAGCGATTTGCATCGGCAGGGCTCAATTTTCTACGAAGTTGCGGGGATGGTATTCATCCCCTGAATAAATGCTTGCCTAGTCGTCTTCCTCATAATGGCTATTTTTGCCTTCCTGTGTGTCACACTTCAAGACGCTTAAATTCCTTCTTCCCATGGTACTGTCAGAAATATAACGAATACATGTACAACTGGTAATGACGTCAGCGCTTCTATAACTTTTGTCTAAACATGAACTGATTATGATGTTATCATGTATTATTTTAATCGTGTCACCTTCTGATTTTCATTTACTGAAATATACACATCCTTACCTTAATATGAGGAAAGGTCAGCCCAAAAGTTTAGTGCTCACACACCACACTTTATATGATTATCAGAGAGAGATTTATTGTGATTGATGTACCCTGTAAAGTAAGAAAGACTTTTTTCCACTCGACAGTAGAACAACTCGTACACAAGTATTTACGGTGTAAAGCAAGTCAGCGCATTCATATCATTCGCAAGTTAATGACTTTAACATCAGCTGCAAAACTCCACGAAATTTATATTCTGCTTATTCGGTCCATCCTCGAATATGCCTGTCCACTTTTTGTTGGCCTTTCTAAGAAGAACAGTAAAGTTCTGACAGGAATTGACAGAAGGGTTCATCGAATTATATATAATGGGTGCACATCATGTGAGAAATGTCTGCCAGACTCTTTAGAGCATAGAAGAATTTTGTTTGCTATAGAATTGTTTCATCAGATTGAGAATTGTGATCACATTCTTCATGACTTACTACCACCGAAGCAACCACGAAGTGATTTTTACTGTCTTCCTCATGCTCGAACTGATAAATATGCGAAATCGTTTGTCCCTTTCTCTTTACGACACCTTTGTGAAAGCGCTTGAATCTGGACAGTATTTGCTGTAACTTCTATGTACATGTTTATTTTCATTTCACAATAATATACGGTTACTTACTTACTTACTCAACTCAAAAAAGCAGAAATAAATTATTCTATTTTTTTCTACAGTCATGACTAAGTCAAGTAAATATTATTTCATGGCAGTTTAGTGCATCTCCTACCTGAAAATCACAGTTTTGGAAGATTTGAGTAAGTTTGAAATTTCGATACATATGTTGACTACTTTTTAAAAAGACCCAGACATAAAAAAATTGATTATCAGTTTTGATTTATTTCTCGTCCCTTTTAAAGTAGGGTCGATTAGCCACTGTAAGTATTACGCAATGCTCTGTACTAGGGCGTGGATCTCTATGTTTGAAGTATTGATCCCTATCAGGCACCGCTATCACCTTCTTATTATATCTCCTAAAAGAAGTCAGATAAAAGTTCAATTTTTTGTGACTTTTAGTTTACATGTATGTTGAAGCTTCAGTAAAAATTTGGCAAAATTGACTGACTGAAAGGTCAGTTTTAAAGGTAATTTTTGAAAGTACTTTTTGGAAAATTGATGGTTCTCATTTATAGTAGCATTGATTATTGATATGATGTTTCTCATAATGTTAATGTATTCAATTTATATTACATATTCAAAATAATGTCTATCATATTTACATGATATTTATGCATGTGCAATTCAAGATTGTTGACATATACATTCATCTTGCCACCTAAAATGAGTAGGCCTACGTGCACATTGTATATGTATAATTGTGCATGTAATGGATGCATGTACATGTAAAGTGTGAAAATATGAAGTTTTATGCGAATTTCTAGATATGAAACCCACAGAATAATGCAAACTACATATCACCATTCGAAAGATTGCATTCGGAATGCATCACAACCTTGACTTTATGGCGAATATGTCATTAAAACGAGACATTTGTAAAGATAACTAATGACAGAATAACTAATGAATTATTCTCTTAATTCCAATGATAATCGCTTTAGATTTCGTGATTGCTGATATTTTTCATTTTCAACATCACTGTCAATCGATTTTGAGCACACTCGGTTCAACTAGAAATTAATGATTCTTGAATCTCGTACTTTCTATGATAACGAAAGTTTGCGTGCGAATTTCGGAGCCCTTTATGCGGTTTTAAGATATATTTCTCAAATTTGACCATTGACCAATATTGCACTGACCACATCAATTGAATTTCATTGCAAAAGTCATAATCCAGTTGAAATGATCTTTAATTTTATCTTTATTATGGATACAAATCAATATACAGATTTATAAAACACACACTAAGATAGAATGCAATGAGACAGATTGCAAAATGTGATAAATGTTCTGTTTTGTCCATGCAGCTGACCAATACAACAGATTTATTTTTCCATTAGAATAAATGACACGAGAAATGAAATATTGCATACAGTTGTCTGCATGTAAGACATTAACGATGAAACCGTCATACTTTCGACAATAACTGAATCATTTTTACATCAGATTGTCGATAATTTTGCACTCATGAATTCCAAATAGCTTCAAAAACAATTGAAATTTAAGCACGGAATTCGATTGAATGTCAGGCGATGAAACATGGACTTTCATCCGGACGTTGATTTAAGAACAATGAGAACATTGACCTCAATGTCAACAACATTCAAGTTCTGTAGACTAAATGAGACGACAATCGACAAGAAATCATGAATAACCAATGAGAGAAGAGATGAGAACCAATGAGAGAGCATGACAAGTAAGCGAATTGAAAAATGAGGAATCGTCAGAGGGAACTATCCATGCTTTAACAATTACCTTGAACTTGTCATTATACTTCACCGTGCAGTGTTCCCTGCAGTGTTCTATATTGAAATGAACAACTTTCTCTCGTCTTTGCAGGTGCTGATTTGACTGCTTTACATGGATGGCATTCTACACATCTCAAATACAGGAAGGTCAATGATCATGACAATTGGAAGCTTTGGCGCCGGTGTAAGCGTCAGAACCGATCTGAACTGCAGCAGTAAAGTCAACAAAAGCTTGTTGATTACAAGAACGTCAAGAGCGTCAGCAGAAAATGAGATTTGAGATGTGATAATTCCACTCAATAACTGAACAGCTAATTGTTGTTTGAATGTTGAAACTTTAAACTTTGTGAGGATGAAAATCTCAATTCTCACATCCTCATCAACTTCATCAAAAGTCTATCTATCATTTCTGCTGTTTCTGAGCCCGTTGAGCTGTTTTACGTATATTTGAACATTGTCAGAGCCAGCACATGGCCAGGGAGTTAACTTTGAAAGAGATTGAGCGTCTTGTTGTGTATTCACTGAGTGGTATTGTAAATGTTGAAGTGACTGTATCATCAGAAAAGATTCTCCTTTGTTGTCAGTGTAAATCTAAAATAATTGTTTACTGACAAAGTCATCTCTGACTGTTTCTTTGTGATATTCGCTAGTTGTTTTGAATTCAAAGGCAAGAATCCACACACCATCAACTTTCTATCTCTTGATTTCATTTCCATTAACTCTTATTATTATTCAATTTCCATTTTTTGGGAAGCATTGCTAAAACATCGAGCAACATTGACAATAATAATATAAGCGTTTCTTCATGACAGAATGATAATCGATCAACACAGTGTGAGAAGGCACCGTTTACATGCAGAATTAAAAATAGAGCATACATACAAAATCAAAGAATTACTCCGGTCGAAGCAAAGATCGACTAGAAGAGGATAAATCGGGAAGTGAGTCGTTCAGGAAATGTTCATAATTCATAATGTCTCGCAAAAACGTCAAAGACAACGCAATTCGACGATCACTAAGTGCGGGTAAGCATTCATCATTACAATTTGAACCGCATAAAATTTTATGGAAACGTTTTTGAAGGCGATCTGTTGATGACAAGTCAACAAAAGCCGGAGCACAATACTCTATGATGGAGCGAATGTAAATGAAGTAACCAGTCTTAAGATCGTCATCTGATAGAATCGGGCGAAGAATACGAATTGCAGTAAGTCTGTTAGAAGCACCTTACAATTTGGTCTATGTGTTGTGACCATGTATCTTCATCATTAAAATGAACACCCAAGATGCACAAAGAATTCACTGAATGAACATGGGGGACAGCAGCAGCTCCGACAGACGCACACATTTTGGTCACTGTAAGACATTTGCACTTATCAAAACTCAATTTCAGTTCGATCGAATTTGACAAATCAATGAGGGCACGATGGTAGCGATGAATATGATCATCATCACCATTGCTTATATAACAGTAGACAAAGCGTAGCATCGTTAGCACATTTAATCAAACGGCAATCACAATAGTCAAAATCATCAGAGCTAGCTGCAACGCAGCACAAAAACGGTCCGAGTTTTGAGCCCTGTGGAATGCCAGAGGTGACATCTTGCAATATATTGCAAATTTATGACAATAATTCTTACTTTCATTTGCATATCTATTTTAGATGTGTGAAAATATTTAAAAGAGTCCCTAGACGTCAGTGACTTTGTCAATAATTCATCGAACATGCATCTTGATGTATCGCTGAAAGACGCAATTTCGAGTCATCTAAAATCATGTTGAGAACTGCGATGCGTCATTTTATACATATATAATATGCCTTAGTAAGATCCTTTTTGGATTCAACAATTTGAGTGTTTCTATTCTTCTTTACTTTGCAGGCCTATAGATTGTCGGGAATCTTCCTTTGTCAACCATCACTTCACCAGCGTCTCTCTAACCCTGTGGAAGCGGATGAGATGAATCCAAAACACAACTACTTGGCCACTGTGGCAATACGTATAGCGGAATGAATTTTCGTGTTGAACATTCACAAAGTTTATAATTCCATGCAATATTAAGTTTTGAGTCATTTACAAGGCACGTTAAAGAATTTTATTGCAATTATCGTCATGTACCTCTTCGTATTCATCCTTGTTGATGAATTCACAACCATCTTCTATTCATCATTTAAATGTTCGACTTATTCAGCGATACCGGAACGTAGGGCGAAGGGGGACAAAGGTGACCTTGATCGAAAGTATACTTATGCTACAATTGTTTTCGAGATTTTACTTTAAATTAGTAGTGTTCTTCTTTCTTTTTCATTGAAGTTTTTCTGATGAAAGAATTATCTTCTTTGCTCAAACGTTTTTCAGAAATGGCGAATTAATTCTGAATAAACAGGCAGCTAGTTACCTCATTTTGGTATTGAAAATTGCAGCAAATTCCAAGAGTCTCCAGTGTTTTTAAGTTTTTAATTGACAAGATAGCATATCAATCAACAAAGTAACTCGAAAGCATGATTACATGCTTATGCACACTCATAGATCCTTACACTTCAAGATCACGGGTTGAACGTTATCACCGCCGTTTAGACAATTTTAGCTAGTCGGCAATTTTTAAGAATGAATAATTAAAAATTCTGTTCATCAATAACAAAAAGCATTGGCTAATATCGAACAAGACTTAGAATCACTTGTCAGAATGTCTCATGTCTACATGTATAATAGACATTGTATATAATACAATAAATCCTCCAGGCGATGCATGCTGCTTTATACACTCATCAAACAGAATTACGTGCGCACTGAGTCGTTTTTCTCGGAAATACAACTCTCTGAATCATCTTCTTACGTAACTTGCAATTGAGGCCTCACCTTCTACAAGAGCTGAAAATCAAAGCTTCCCGTTTCCGAAAGGGATGGGAGGAATTCAAAAACAGATTAGCAAACGATTGGAATGTCCGTCCATGCTACAGATTAGTGTTCGGCATTACTCGAATGGCCACTATTAGAGTATTACTCGAGTAGCCCACTAGAATGAAATATCAATGTATACACTATTCAATACACTATTTTATAAGCTGAGATGCAGCTCTACAAAAAAAATAATTACATATTCTTAAAATACATAATTTACTTGGACCTACTAATTCATGTTCTCCAGTAAGATCGATTATAGAAGGCCTATCAACCTTTTACGCACTTTTTACAAAAGCTTTTCCTCTTCACTGCCTCGCTGTCATTATGAAGTTATTGCCAATTGGTCAACTATAGATTTTGTTTTGGCAATTTACCGTCCAACATAATTCATTGAGATAACTAGAGTTTTTTATCTGGTAAAACAAATAATGAGTAATCTTCTGTATACATGCTCATTTTCTTGTGAGATAAAATCAGCGAAGCTTCATTGCTTCATTCTTGAATGTTTATGGAACATACCACTGCATGATTGAATATCTTGTTTATCAACAATATCTATGGACACTGAACAATGCATGTTTGTGTGAAGGCGCGGCAAGTGCAAATCACACGCAGAATTTTTTCACGATTGAAGTCGAGCTTCAATTTTGCATGCTGTCAAGTTTAGGAGGCGAGCTCTTAACAGCCAAGTCTCCCCACCTAAGTGCTATGATCATTCTCTTACTACTTAACATGTTTTGTCTTTCTCTTTGCCATGCCTTATTGAGATATCTAATGACAGCATATTTAACGAATAATTTTATCTAAACATCTGGTACTTTCAATCGTTTTGTCTAATGCTGAAAGTTTCAGTGCAACGGAATAGATAATCACCGATCTGAATAATAGTGAATAGAAATCTTCACATTCTCTGATCGGCATGATATTGTACATGTAGTCATAGCTTGCTTTGCTGTACATTGTATCTAAGAATTATTACCTTTTCATGAAGAAAACAATTAAATAAGTTGAAGAGAATTTATTGTTCAGTGAATTCCTGTCGAAGCAATTACTTGTGAAAGCTTTCACATAATTATTTTGTTTCGAGTACTCGGAATCACTACTCGAGTAACACATTGAAAGTGAGTAGGTCTACTCGAGTAGCTACTCGTGCCGAACACTATTGCCCTTGGTCTGTAAGTGTGGAACACTTAACTAGTTTGAGCTACAGTACGCGACAGCAAGTTGTCATACACCATAAAAACACAGGCTACTTGTCCATTTAAAATGCATTGTATTGAAATGAGTGCAGATTGATAGTGATAAAGCAGTTGCTTACCAAACATTTGCATCACTAACTGTTTGAATAGCCTAGTACTTCGTCCATTCACCTTTTGAATCTATGACTGATTGAATTCTCCTTGGCATTGATTCCACCAATTTTGCACACATCACCTTTATTTCTTGGTCATGATGCCACATCCATTCTTGCTTTGATTTGCAGTGAGCTTTATTCATGCGCATTTTTGCAATGGCCCATAAATTTTCGATAAGGGTTAAGGTCTTCGCGTGAATCCATCTCGACACAATACAGATCAATGACTGAATGTGCGCTTTGCATGCAAAGCATGCATGCAATGCATGCATTGAATTCAATATTCAAATTTTGAATAGTAAATGTGATGAATCAATGTGTCATTATTATGTACATTTTGCATTGTTACATAGCAAAATCTACACAGTAATGATATTGTCCTAAGCTGCATTTCTATGGGAAAATACCGTGAAACAATGCAGAAAAAAGCGTGAGTCATTTGAGTTTTAGATATTAAGTCATAGATATATTCATGTAAATAATATTCAATGAGAAAATATCATGTTTATTTCAGCGCATTGATATGATAAGTTTTGGGGAAACTATCATGGAAAAGCTTAGGATAAATCACAGTCATAGAAGTAGATAATAGTACTTTCTATGGTATTGTTAATTTCTATGATCACAGTAGTATCCAAGCGAGACAAGATATCATTCCCTAACCATGAATTGACAGATTTTGAACAGCAATAAAGGAACATAGAAATTGGTGCAATTCATTATCTTAGCGTCATAGTATTCTAACCAAGTTCAAAGCTCAAATATCACATTATGGAATAGATAGATGCATGACAACTTGCTGTCGCGTACTGTACTTCATATTGAAAATTTATTTCAGTGTGTGCCCTTCTTCAACATTCTTGCCCCCTTGCCCAAAATTCGTTCCGGCATCTCTGCACTTGTTATTTTAGTTTCTGTCGAACATTCAGGCTGCAAACGTACTACTGATAATTTCGTCGTATGTGACTCATTAACCTCAAATGTCAAAGTGGCAATAGAATCGTGGCTGCATTCTTATCAAAAGTGTTGACATATATTGAAAACATCTGTGATCATGTCAACACTAAAGATTGCTGAAGCGTAACCAATCCATCTTCACAGATATTTCATCAAAAATCTTGTTGTCTGTTTCATATTGTCAAGTAGTATGTTTTAGCGTTATTTTCAACTTAAAGCACTAAATAATCTTCTGATTATAAAAGTTGCTTGCGGTCATGGAGAGACAAATACTTCATACTTTATGTTTACAGAATAATTTTCATCTAAATCAGAGACAGCGAACATCAAATCGATGTCAGGAAATGAGTTTCGGTCTCTAAGTTCAAAATCAAAACCGTTCGATAGAATCTTTCGTTTAAAATTGATGTCTACTGATTCATTGCTTCATTTTGATTCAATTACTTCACAAATCAGAGACAACTTATCCTTTCAACATAATTTTGAACATTTGAATTTGAAATCTGAGCTGCCGTCGGAACATCTTGATTTTCACTTCATGTGAACTCTGACAAAGCAAGAATGGTCACAGAAATGGTTGCTTTCAGTTTAAAGGAAATATCTCAGAAAAATGTGGACATCATTTCACCATTTCTTGTGTTCCGGTTGTGAAATTGAAATTCAATAGAATTAATGTCTTATAGAAACAAAGAGGAGAATGATTTATCAACAGATTCATTGACTTGGAAAATTGAGCAGAAATGGTGGAATGATTTCATCCGTGACAGTCCTTCTGTGGAAGGAGTTCTGAGTTCTGAGGAGGACGCGGAAAGAGGAGGACGTCAACGGCTGCGGATGGTAAGTACCGTCCTGCGACCTCCGCAGATGAGGACTCTCCCACCTGCGGTGATGGCCGTCGACTGCAGCGGTTCTCCTGCTTCCTTCCAGGTGAAAATATCTCCGTCCTGATCAGAGAACTGACGATCCTCCCAATACGGCTTCATCTCGTCATCAGAGGGGGAGGTGACCAGCGCCACCTCCTTCCCTCCTCTCAGGACACCTCTGAGCTGCCAAATCCTCTTGATGTCTGCGCCTCCGAATATCGTCTTCACGGCTGCGCAGACGTCCTCGAACTCCATCCAGCCTGAGCGGACGGACGACAGCTGACACTTGACGAAGAAACTTTTCATCCACACGTACTTCCCGGCGATTTCCACACCACAGGCGGAGGTGTCCGGAAAGAATTCATCAGGCCAAAAGAACACCTGCAGCTTCTCTCCTGAAAGGAAATAACAGACAACGTCCATCTTCTCTGTCTGCTTGAAGAACAAAGGAATGAAGTTGTCGATTTCAACGTTAATTCCTTTTTGTTCTCATTTTTATCCTTTTGCATGAAATCTTTTAACTTTTTGAAATATTGCATGGAAATGACATTTGACGTCAACAGACAAATGAGAAACTGTCCTGGAAATGACAAATTGAAGTATTTACTTTTATTGATAATTTTTATTTATTCAAGAAAAGCGGAAAATGACTTTCTGTGCATCTCAGTCATTTTTGTTCCTCTCCTGTTTTCAAATTCCTGAAAAATATCCTTCATTTTCACATCTACATCCTAAACTTCAAAACATTCAATTTCGCATCTGCTGAAATCTCTTAATTAACTAAATATCTCAGCGACAGTCAATGATGTGATATTGTTGGTAAGTTACTTCCGCATACATTCTAGACTTCATCTTGACCGGGCGTTTACAATTAACATAGACTGGTAACTGTGATAGGTTCATGAACAGATAGGACCAAGCAGAAACTCAAGAAGACCACAACTTGAATTTCGAATCAAAAATATGTTCTCCATAACTCACAAGTCGGGCTAAAAATTTGTCTGTGCGCGACATCTGATGCGCCTGCTTGAACTCTGTTCTGAAAGCCTAGCATATTGAGGCTGCTTGACTGCTGCCTTGAAAGCGCACCATGTTGGGGTCTGTTTGATTGCTGCCTTGAAAGCGCACCATATTGCGGACTGCTTGACTGCTACCTTGAAAGCGCACCATATTGGAGTCTGCTTGACCACTGTCCTTTGACCGAGCCACATTTTACGCATGCGACAAACTTATTCAATTAAATAGGCAATATTCAATAAATTCTCGATCATCAGTTTGTGATATTTCAATAAAAGCTTATGTACTCCGCTTAAATGCAGTAATCGTATTCGTCCTATTGAATTTGTTTTCAGACACTGTTCTTTCATTTCTAACAGACTTTTTATTGCATAATTAGGTAAATGTATCTGATTCCAAATGTTTTGATTTCAAAATTCATCGTCATAATGATTCACATTTCAATGTATGAAGTTCCCATGCAGCAAAGAAGTGATGCCTCCAGATGCTCATGTCCGTCACATCTTCCTCGAGCAAAGAATATTTGTAAAGAAGCACAATTCTGTAACTGCTTTGAATTGTATCGTCTCCACCTTCTTCTCTACGAATAGTATGGAGGAAAAACTGATGATTACTCAATCAAGCAAGCAAACTGCATGTCAGTGAAACAGGGATTTGTAATCAATGGTTTACTGCATTGTCAGGATGTCGAGCTTGTGGTCAGATCCCTAAGCTTGCTGTCAAGCTGTCCAGCTTATTGTCAAGATGTCAAGCTTCAGATTTGTTAGAATAATAAAAAATAACAATTTTCTAGGACAATGGGGCCGATGAACTTATGAGTAGTGTTGTGAACATGTTTCAGAGCTGCCAAAATACCTCCTTTGAAAATTGAAATGAGAGACAAGGTGATCTAAAGCTGATTTCATTATGGATAAAGTACATAATTATCAAATGATCACAAGAATTGAACAAATCTGTAGAAAAATTTAAAGGTAGCGTTAGTTGCAAGCATTTTGCAAAGTATTTTATGTAAATTGACAAATCAAACGAAGGATTGTAAGACAAATTGTCCTCTTGGTAAAGTGGTGGAAAGTGAAGAATGGGGTTGATGCGGTATGGGTAGGTATTTGAAGATAAATAGAAAATAGTAGGACCATTTAACCGGTCCATAAATCTTTAAATCATTTTCTCCTATAAGTCACTATATGGACCCCTTTGGACTATCAAAATGGACGCCATAATAATACGGACCACATGGTCCCCATACAGGGACTCTCCGGACCTATGGATACAGACCCTTTCGTACTTGCAATACGGATCATCTTGCTGAAAAGTGTAAAACCTTAATAGAGCATGGACATTGAGATATGCTAACACAGAATTTTAACAAAAATATCATGGATTACTTAGGTATCAAGAGGATGATGCAACGAACAAACCACTAGTATAAAAAGGAAAAACTTAATTACACAGAATTCTATGAGATTAAGCAGTATCTTGGTAGGCCTTGGTTTGATCTGCTTCTTTTCGACCCTCTTTCTATGAACCATGTTTTGCACGTTTCAATGTAGTATTGACCATGTGACGGACTTTCGTGTGATTAGGGAGCTGTGTGTTATAGAATGTTTGCAAACGTCAGATTCAGGACCTTTTAAATGTTCATTAATTTTTGATCTCATTGTTCTTGACGTTTTACCCTTTCTGTAGATTACATGTAGAAGTCCGAAACTCATGATGAATAATTGTAAGATGAATTGTCCTGATAAATAATGTTGTGTGCTAGGCAGTTTGTCTTCTTGCTTTATTATGCATTTATTATGCATTTTGTTTTGTGGGAGCAATCTCCATTCCATTGTTAGAGCAATAACTTTTCCGCGGCATGCATTTCAAGTTCCAATGTCATGCAAAAGTCCAGCTTGTCAGCTATCTACGGTACATGACTGACAACAGACATGTCATGTCATCAGACAATGGATGACCAAACAATTGGTAGCTGACCGTGAGCGAATCTTCACAGACGTATTTAACGCGGCATGAACAACGCCCGCTCTTCCAGTCTGGTCTCTCCAAGCGAAGTTGTCGGCGAGAGCCGTTGACGGTGTTGCAGCCTATCTTCTATGTGCGAATTACCATCGAACTGCTGCGGACGTGATCACCACGGCTTGTGGTCCTGGAAGAATCTGGAGACTCTGTTGGTGCTGTGACTGTCTTATAACTGTGAACGTACCATCTGTCCTTGTAAGGACTGTTTGCACCAATTATTTATTTTAACAATATAATTTATCCACATTTTTCATTTACATTTTTCAATCATATGTTTTGGGAATATTAAGAAAATAATAACCCGTAACATATTTGGCGACCACGCCAGGACCCAGCTTTGTTTTCACTGACGCACAGCTCGCCTGAGAGCCGTCGGTTCTTCGAACTACCACTTCTTCCCAGTTAAGGTTCTGAACTTTTTTCTTTTTTCGCTTCCTCGGTCCACTCTTTTTAAGTCTAAAGGCTTAATAACTGTAGGCCTAAGTAAGCATAAGGCTAAAACTAACCGTGCGCAAGTTTTGAGCTATATATTTCTCGATTTTTTTTCGCGTTTTTTGATCTTCCTAAATATAATAAAATTTTCTCGGGTTATTTAATAAGGATTGTTAGGAATTAGGTAAGAGCGTAAGAAATGGACTTCGATGCTAAAGAGTTCCTTAAACAATTCAATGAAGCCCCAAATGTGCAACAGCTGAAGGAACTGAAGAAAGCGGAACTATTCGATGTTGGAATCCAGTTGCAATTACCAGTTAAGATGACTATTCGAAAGGAGCAAATACTCCAGAGAATCAAAGGGCATTTCATCGAAGAAGGCGAGATAGAAAAGGATGTCCAAGGAGAGTTGCCTGAAAATTCCAATGTGTTGTTAGAATTGAAAAAAATAGAATTGGAAGAAAAGCGATTAGAACGAGAACGAGAATAGGAAGAAAAGCGATTAGAACGAGAACGAGAAGAAAAGCGATTAGAACGAGAAGAACGAAGAGAACAAAGGGAGGCCGAAAGAGAACAAAGGGAGGCTGAAAGAGAACTCAGAGAAAAAGTGATGAATATGCAAAGAGAAATAGAACTAGAGAGAATAAGAACAAAAGCAGAAACTGAAAAAAGAAAATCAGAAGCATCATTTAAAGAAAATGCATCTATAGTTCCAAAGTTTTACGAAAGAGACGTGGAACAATTTTTCCTGTGTTTTGAGAGGGTTGCTGAAACGGCAAACTGGCCAAAAGAAAAATGGACCTTCCTGATGCAGACAGTTTTAACTGGTAAAGCACAAAAGGCGTATGCAGCCTTACCTAATGGCGTTGCCAAAGATTATGAAAAGGCAAAACAAGTAATCCTTGAAGCATATGAGTTGGTGCCAGAAGCCTACCGACAGAAATTCCGTTCATGGCAAAGAATGAAAGAGCAAAATCATTTACAATTTGCCAAAGATAAAGAAGTCTTATTTGATAAGTGGACGAAAGCCGAAAACGCCGATACGTTTGAGAAACTACGAAATGTCATCCTCATCGAAGAATTAAAGAACTGTTTGAGTCCACAAATCAAAGTATATTTAGATAAGAGAATGCCACAAAACATAACCGAAGCAGCAAGAATCGCCGATCAATACGAATTGACGCATAAAAAGCCACGGTCGTATTACCATTATGAAAAGCCAAGAAACTATTACACAAGAAGTGCAGAAAAATATCATGAAGACAAAAGACAGGAAAAATATTATGAAGACAACAGACAATATGACAATAAAAACAAACAGCCAGAAGATATGAGAAAACGAGAAACGCCAAGATGGAAAATAGAATGTGAACACTGTAAGAGAAAGGGACATGCAAAAACAGAATGTTGGCAATTGCATGGACGACCAGAAAAGTACGATAGAAAGCCCGTAACGCTTGTTCGTGAAACGAACTGCCATCTTGAGACTGAGCAGGAAAAATCCTTTCCTACTAGTTTTTATGGTGTTCAGGTCATGATAGGTATACTTCAGTCGACGAAAGTGAACAACTAATTGAAGAAAGGAAGCGAGCTTTCACGAAAGACGGTCTAGCTGGTAATGATAAAGATGATTTATATCCAGTTACAGTATGGCGAGATACCGGAGCATTTCAATCATTAATAGTGAAAGACATAGTTCCAGTGTCACATGCTACATACACGGGATTATGTGTTCCACTCCGCGGCGTCGGAGGATGTATCTCAGCTCCACTGCATAAGTTGTACGTAAAAACCGAGATAGTGGAAGGTACCTTCATAATTGGTTTAGTCGATCGAGAAGAAATTCCTATTGAAGGGATCGATTTGATTGTTGGGAACGACTTAGCCGGATGCAAAGTTCAGGTATCACGTATGATAACAGACATAAAAGAAATTGAAGCAAACGAAGGAGAAATAAAAGATCATGAAGCGAAAGAGAATGAACTGAAAGAGATTGAACTAGCGAAAGAAAGTGAACAAACAACAGTATGTGCCGTCACAAGATCCATGAGTAAGAAAGAGAAATCAGAAAGAGAATGAAATTGATGAAAATATTGAAGAGAAAGAAATAACATTCGAAGCGAATATAGATCGATGTCAACTAATAAAAGAACAAGAAAGCGATGAAGAATTACAAAACATCTCCGCAGAACTGAACGAGAGTGATAAGAATGAACGCATTTACTTTTACAAGCAAAATGGTATCCTATTTCGTTGCTGGAAACCAAGAGAAGCCACTCCTGAAGAAACATGGCAAGAAGTACATCAAATTGTAATACCTAAGTCATATCGACAAAAAGTCTTAAGCGTTGCACACGAAAACGTATTAAGTGGTCATCTCGGTGTACGCAAAACTCATTATCGAATATTGAAGCATTTTTACTGGCCGAAAATGTACAAAGATGTAGCTAACTTCTGTCGAACTTGTCATACATGTCAGATAGTTGGTAAACATCAGTTAGATCCTCCGAAAGCGCCGTTAATTCCAATCCCTGCGTGCGAAGAACCATTCAGAAATATCATTATTGATTGTGTTGAACCTTTACCACGAACCAAAATGGGACATGAATATCTATTTACAATTGTGTTCGTCAACCAGATTGCCAGAAGCTATCCCATTGAGAAACATTAACGCCAAAAATATTTGTTCGGCTTTGATCAATTTCTTTACTATGGTGGGATTACCGAAAGTCATACGCTCAGATCAAGGCACGAACTTTACATCGAAGATATTTAGTCAAGTGTCAGAAGTACTTGGAGTAAAACATATTTGTTCAACTGCTTATCATCCAGAATCTCAAGGTGCGTTAGAACGATTCCATCAAACATTGAAAGTTATGATGAAAGCTTACTGCGAAGAACATCAAAAAGACTGGAATTTAGGTACACCAATGCTATTATTTGCCATCCGCGAAACAGCTCAAGATTCACTCGGATTTAGTCCATTTGAATTAATTTACGGTCATGAAGTTAGAGGACCCCTGAAGTTGATGAAAGAAAATATGCTCAGTGAAGAGAAGAAAAGCACGAATTTGTTAGACTACGTGTCTGAGATCAAAGAAAGACTCACTGAGATACAAAAGTCTGCAAAGGCTAACCTAATAAATTCGCAAAGTAAAATGAAGAAGCAATTTGACAGAAACACAAAAGAACATTTCAGCAAGGTGAAAAAGTACTCTTATTATTGCCAATCTCGGGAGATCCGATGAAGGCAAGGTATCAAGGTCCTTATATGATACAAAAGAAAATAAGTGAAGTCAACTATGTTATAGAAACTCCGGATAGAAGAAAGAAACAAAGAATGTGTCACATAAATATGCTCAAGAAATATCACGACCGAGACGAAGAGTCAACAACTGAGTCAAACCCTTCTGGTGCTGTGCCGGAGAGTCTGGTGTCAGCATCGCAGACGAATTTGCCCGCACTGAGTGATATAAAAGAAAATTCTACAGGCACTTCGATCACTATGATTGCGTCAGGGGAGTCTGCAGCGGCAACATCGCTGACGAATTTGGCATCGCCGGGTGATGCAGAAGAGGAAGTCAATCTCATCATGCCAAGAATGAATAATTCAAAGATATTAGAAAATCTTGATAGCCATTTCCAGCATGTCGATTCCGAACAGAAAAAGATAAAAGAAATAATTAAAGAGCACAAAGGAATATTTGCCGATCATCCGCAAATAACTACATGGGCAGAACATGATGTCGAATTATCTAAAGAAAGGCCAATAAAACAGAGTCCGTACAGAATGAATCCAGAGAAGAGAGAAATTATGAGAAAGGAAGTTAAATATCTGAAAGATCATAACATAATAGAAAATAGCAACAGCAATTGGAGTTCACCATGCATTTTGGTACCAAAACCAGATAAAACTCATCGTTTTTGTACCGATTATAGAAAAGTAAATGAATTGACAATCGCAGACAATTATCCCTTGCCGAATATCGAGACTTGCATTGAACAAGTAGGAGATTCGAAAATAATCAGCAAGTTTGACTTATTGAAAGGATATTATCAAGTTCCTTTAACAGAAAGAGCAAAGCGAATTTCAGCCTTCGTCACCGAAGAGGGTTTATTTCAATACAAAGTTATGCCCTTCGGAATGAAAAATGCCGCATCAGCATTTCAAAGACTAGCTAATAAAGTCATCGAAAATTTAGACAACTGCGCCGTATATATTGACGACATAATCGTTTATAGTAATGACTGGCCAGGTCACTTGGAACAAATACGAAAATTATTCCAAAGAATCGGCGAGGCCGATTTAACAATCAACCTCAGCAAAAGCGAGATTGGGAAACAGTTGCTAAACTATTTAGGTTTTGAAATCGGACATGGGAAAATAAAAAAGCCTATTATGGCAAAAGTTCAAGCCGTTGTAAACTTTCCTGTACCTAACTCAAGAAAGGAACTAAGAAGATTCCTTGGTATGGCTGTGTATTATAGAAAATTTTGCAAAAATTACGCAGATGTTGTACACCCTTTGACAAGCCTCACGAGCCCAAAAATAAAATATACTTGGAGTAATGAATGCCAAGTAGCTTTCGAACAAGTCAAAACAATGTTGGCATCACCACCGATTTTATCAGTACCTACATTTGAAAAGCCATTCAAATTATATGTCGATGCTAGCGGCCTTGGTCTTGGTGCATTGTTGGCTCAAGATGATGAGGAAGGGAACGAGCATCCATTATCATATTATTCGAAGAAATTCAATCATTACGAAAGAAAATTCAGTACGATTGAAAAAGAAGGCCTAGCTTTGGTTCAAAGTTTGAGACACTTTGCGTATTTCCTCAAAGGCAGGCGAGCTACTTTTGTTTACACAGATCACAATCCGTTAGTTTTCATTAACAGAATGAAAAATGACAATCAGAGACTTTTGAGATAGAGTCTGTTGTTACAGGAATATAATATTATCATTCAACATGTACCCGGGAGAGATAACATCATAGCAGATCGTTTGTCGAGAAGTTAAATAAAAATTTGATTTTTATCTTTTTTTGGTGGGGCGTGTTGTGTGCTAGGCAGTTTGTCTTCTTGCTTTATTATGCATTTATTATGCAATTTATTGTTTTGTGAGAGCAATCTCCATTCCATTGTTAGAGCAATAACTTTTCCGCGGCATGCATTTCAAGTTCCAATGTCATGCAAAAGTCCAGCTTGTCAGCTATCTACGGTACATGACTGATAACAGACATGTCATGTCATCAGACAATGGATGACCAAACAATTGGTAGCTGACCGTGAGCGAATCTTCACAGACGTATTTAACGCGGCATGAACAACGCCCGCTCTTCCAGTCTGGTCTCTCCAAGCGAAGTTGTCGGCGAGAGCCGTTGACGGTGTTGCAGCCTATCTTCTATGTGCGAATTATCATCGAACTGCTGCGGACGTGATCACCACGGCTTGTGGTCCTGGAAGAATCTGGAGACTCTGTTGGTGCTGTGACTGTCTTATAACTGTGAACGTACCATCTGTCCTTGTAAGGACTGTTTGCACCAATTATTTATTTTAACAATATAATTTATCCACATTTTTCATTTACATTTTTCAATCATATGTTTTGGGAATATTAAGAAAATAATAACCCGTAACAATAAGATGAATCATGACAATGATTGTAAGACAAATTGTCCTCTTGGTAAAGTGGTTGAAAGTGAAGAATGTGGTTAATGCGGTATGGGTAGGTATCTGAAGATAAATAGAAAATAGTAGGACCATTTAACCTGTCCATAAATCTTTAGATCATTTTCTCCTATAAGTCACTATATGGTTTTATAGCTAATAGTTTTATTGCCCTGCGCTCGCTGCCTCTTTCAGGGTTGTCGGCAGAATGATACAATCGTTGTCACACCATAAAATGAATACTGATCAAGACAGTCAACTGGATATTGGACTCGAAATCATGTAAAATACAACACCACGACACAAAAGTGCAAGAAGAGACATACTACTATTCGAAACCAAGAGTAGCAAGAGAGATAATGACTGAGAAGTTTGTAGACCTAAAAGACAGAGACATACATGTACAGTGAAAGAAAAAAAATAGACTAAAAGACAAAATAGACTCTAAAATAGACTCTAAATAGACCTCTTCACAACGTGAATATGACATGGATTCTTACGCGAGATACGTGGACGACGTACATGTGATTATTAAGACTGAAGATAAGGAGAGAATCATGGAAGACATGAACCAGATGCATCCAGCATTAGTGTTCAGCGCAGATAGTGGTGACCACTTCCTCGATGTACGGTTGATTCGACGTGGCAGTGATATTGTGACTACAATCTACCGCAAACCAACCTTCACTGGCTTGTATATGAATTACAATTCATTTTGCCCAAAAGATTTCAAAGTCAACCTGGTCCGAACCCTATTTGTTCGCGCAAGAAAGATATGCTCTCCTGAGATGTATGAAGAGGAATCAGACCGCCTTACAGCTGTCCTTGGCAAGAATGGTTATCCAAAGTGGTTCATCAGAAAATACAGCCAACTTCGCGATGCACAAATCTCCACAGCGAAGAAGAAAGTCATACGATTTGGCCTCGACTATTGTGGCGAAGGTATGACACAAGAAGTGAGGAAGCTGAAGAAAGTTGTGGAGCGAGCTCTCCCACATGTGAACTTAGTTCCATGGTACCGCACGCGGAAACTAGCGAGCAATGCGCCCAAAGATTCTGTCCCATCCATCCAACGTCCTATGGTCATTTACAAATATCGCTGTGATTGCGGAGCAAGCTATATTGGGAGGACAGAAAGAACCTTGGACAAGCGTATGCACGAGAATATTCCCAAGTGGTGCCTAATGGGAAAACAACGACCTCGCTGCAAGCAACCACCTTCATCGTCAATAACACAGCATCACCTCATCTGTGATCATCCCCCATCAACAAGTGGCTTCAGTGTCATCAAGCAATGTCGATCTGCCCTGGATTTGAAAATCGGAGAAGCTGTCTGCATCAAACTATTCAAACCATCACTTTGTGTACAGAGGGACTTTCTTTTCAACTGTAATCTTATCCACTGACTTTTAGTCTATTTTTTTTCTTTCACTGTACATGTATGTCTCTGTCTTTTAGGTCTACAAACTTCTCAGTCATTATCTCTCTTGCTACTCTTGGTTTCGAATAGTAGTATGTCTCTTCTTGCACTTTTGTGTCGTGGTGTTGTATTTTACATGATTTCGAGTCCAATATCCAGTTGACTGTCTTGATCAGTATTCATTTTATGGTGTGACAACGATTGTATCATTCTGCCGACAACCCTGAAAGAGGCAGCGAGCGCAGGGCAATAAAACTATTCATCATGAGTTTCGGACTTTTACATGTAATTTGGAAATGGGCATATTCAAAAGGAGCTTTCTATAAATACTATTCTTGGATGAATCCCGACCGATGGCAACAGAAAATCTAAGTCAGACCCTTTAGACTCTATAATAATGCACATTGTTCTGACGAGATCTCTATCCAAGACATTCGTCGGGTGCAGCAGTATTGAGACTGACTTTGATCATCCGCAGCTGACAGCGGGAGTTATTTTATTATCAATTCTTTTACATTAATTGCATTGAAATCGACACTTCCAATACATGTACACAGCTGCGAAGAGAGAAGATAATAGGAAACGGGAGATGACAATTCGGATAGATTTAAATTAGATTTAAATAGAAAATTGCATCTGCACAAAGTTTGTTAATTAGACTTCAGCTTCTATCTGCCTCATCCTGCTTATTCAATTAGCTAAGCTTGAGGCTACAGTCTTTATCTTGAAAAGATCATTTCTTGGGTATAACTAACGGCGTCACACGGGAGGTGATTTTTCACTTTCATGATTGGAATCAAAATAGGCTCTCCCTGCTTTTTTTAGACAATTTATTGAAATTAAAATATGAGCGTTAAAAACCCAATTGTATTAATGTCTGGACTTTGCTGCCCATGATTAAGTCCGTGGCGGACGAAACGTTGGGTTTTTAACGCTCATATTTTAATTTTAATTTCAATAAATTGTCTAAAAAAAGCAGGGAGAGCCTATTTCTTGGGTACTCTGACGTAACAATATGTAATTCCATTATGACGAAGAAGAAGCAAAATTGCAAGTAAGCATGAAAATATCCGCCGGTCACGTGCTTGATAATTTCACTGAGGCTATTGCTGTCATGTTTTCTTAAAGATGGCAGGGACTAATGCTGTCTCTGCTGGAATGGAGTTCCTGTAAATAAGTACCATTTAAATTCATAATTAACTACGATTTACAGTGAACTCTCGTTTTAAGAATCACTCTTTATAAGAATAAACTCGTTATTAGAATCAAATCCGTTTTCCTGAAGCACTTCTATACAACGTTATAAGTTTTCCGCTCGTTAGAAGAATAATTATCATGTCACTTTCGTTATGCGAACCAATGTCTGAATAGTCATTCAACAAATTACCATAAAGTTCTATGCATTTTGCACTCGTTAGAAGAACAAATAAGGATACACTTTCGTTATGAGAATCAGTGGATAACACTTAAACTTTCATTGGCTGAAATACTCGCCAATGGCGTAATCCTACCTTTTATCGATTAAATAATTTGCCAATGGACGTCAGATAAAAGCGCCATGATATCACGATTAACTTTGAGAAGGTGATATTCGCTGAAATCCTCACCTATTGCGGTATCCTACTATACCCATCGATTAGAATTGACAATGTGCGTCATCAGAACACATCATCAGAACTCATCACACGAGGTGGAGATGACTGTATCCTATTCCGGCCCTTAAGAAGATGGGAGGAATCCTAAAACAAACCGATGAGAGTCTTCACCAAAGCAAGATATCAGACTTTTTTAGACGAAGTTGAAGCTGAACTGAAGAATAATGTTTCTATTGTCTTCTTGTTTTCTTTAGCCTAAGTATGCAAGTATAACTTGGGTAATAGGAACAACAAAGAAACATCTTATTTAATAGTTACGTAAGCATTTATCTATACTGATTGCTAATAAGGATGTATATATCATCATTACTATAAAATAAAAGGCATGAGTACTCACAATAATAAAAACTCTCGTTTATAAGAATCAAAACATAATTTCCCGATGTGATTCTTATATCGAGAGTCCATTGTACATGCAATGGATAACAAAGTTTCGTCCCCGTTATTGACTCAGTATGTTGATGATGCGGTATGAGAATTACAGGTGTAGAAGATGCGCATGATTGATTGCTATCTTATTCACTTGCTTTGTTGTAAAAATCATGAAAGATGCAGTTATATTTCCAATTACCGGATAGACAATATTTAACAAAAATGTCTACATGTTGGCATGCAATAACGGAACTGAACGAGTCACGCAGCCAAGGAGGGAATCACTGTATTTCGGTTTCATGAACCATTATTGAAATGTAGTCAAATATAGTTGATGATATTTTATAAGTAATTTTTTATAATAATGATGAAAAAAAGGTTTTGCTGATGGCTATTTCATGCAATTGACTTTAGAGGCAGTTCGTTGTTCATAACAACTAAGCTGTGTGAAGATTTCATGCGAGAAGGTACTCACCCATCTGACATACAGCATCTGAAAGAATGTAGTAAGGTGTAGAGTTCAAGCTCAGAATGGTCGACAGATGAGAAATACTCACCCTCTTGTGCAGGTTTTGATATCTGACAGCTCACTTCTGCAAGAACAAAGGAGTTTTAGACATTGATAAAGCGTTCACAGCTCACTCTCTCACCGATGTTGCGGTGGACGTCAAAGAATGTTCTCCTCCTTGTCATGTTCGTCCTTGGACCTTGCATTCCATTATTCCTTGCTTTTCTTGGCATTGAGGATGTGGATGTGCTCACGTCTGCAAGATAATGAAGATATAGGGACCTATGTGATAGATCAACTCTTCCATTCACTCTTCTCTTGTTTGTTCTTTCTACTCAGTAGTCTACCTCTGGGCGCATAAAGGCAAATTACTTGCAGACCGCTGCCAAAAGTGCATAATGAGATGAACTTGCTCATTCCTCCAAAATGCATCCACACAATAACCTTTAAACACAATTTAAAATAAGGATTTATAAGTAAACCTGTCGATTTTGTGCAACAAGCAGTGAATCCTAAGTAAAACTCTAACTTTTTGCACGAACTGAGATAGTAGCCGACTGCACCTAATTAGCATGTATTTTCAAAAACTCTTTGGGTTGTATTCAACACGGTTTGGCTATCCCAATTCATTCAAGCATGCTCTCAACATTGTCTTTAGACTTTTTCATCCGATAAAAAATAAAAGTATATTGTTTATGAAAGTCGTCTACAATCAATTTCCAACATAAATGTGAATGTTCAAGTATTTCATCATGATTTGAAATTCATCAGACGAATATGGTAATGATAAGAAAAATAGCTTTCTTCGACCGATTTGTATTATAATAAAATCAAAATTAAATACTCAATATTTCGCCTTAGTGTTTCTCAAGAGTCGAGAGTCAGTACCCTGATTGTTGGACATTTATAAAGGGATTCGTGGAGCGGATCTTGCGTTCCTGAAGCTCTTGCCTTATTTAGGTATTCTGCAGTCCACGATGAATGATGTTCCATAAAATGGCGTCGAAAGTCGATCGCTGAAATGTGAAATAAGATGTCTATGCAGTGCATAGTGTGAACTAATAAATTCGCTAATGATAAATGTTCTTTCAATCTTGACCTGATAGTCCTCTTCGTTTCACCGATATACTTTGCCGCACAAAATGTTCACTGCATTTTGTGGACGCAGAATTTGACGTTGACACAGAATTAGACTGTTTGACATCATCACTTTGTTGGAAGTGCAAACTGATTCAAAATGATGGTACATGCAGGAATTTACTAAGTGTAAAATTAGCAAGTACTAAATTTTTAATGCCTTACAGAGATAGGAAAAATAGTCGTGCGTCTCTTGCGGATTGCTGTGATTTCCTTCAAAATGCTCCAATCGCCACGATTCCTTCAGATTCGAAGAATTCAGATCATTGCGCTAAAGTTTTCTTGATAATGTTGGTCCTTCCGATCACTATTAAGAAAGTTCTTATTAATCTAAAAAGTTTTTATTGTTCTCTTTCTATGGCATGTTAGCAGATTGTGCCATTTCATAGGCATCAAATGTTCCAATGCTTATTTCCTAGTCGAACAGAGGAAGGGACGATTGGTGTATTTCTGTGGACGTTGCAGATGTCATGGTTTGATATACTGTGACAGACCACACAATTCTCACCACCATAGACAGTAAGACACATAATTTCTTTCTGCCAGTACGTAGAATAGATGTCAATGTACTGGACTTGAAATTGACTGATGCGAACTGGTTCAGACCCGTCGTTCTCATTGACCTCCTGATTTCTCTTTCATGTTCCTCTCCCGAATAAGGTAAAATCAAAAATAATCTAGCATTACCATTATAATGACTATTTAATTTTGATGTTATTATAATACAAATCGGTCGAAGAAAGCTGTTTTTCTTTTCATTACTTCATCAGGCTACGATACAGGAGGTTCTTTAGTTTCATCATTTTAAAAATCAAAATCAAAACTTTGCTCACTCCTAATTTGCTCAAGAGGTTTTCTTCTTTTAAAACTACAATAACCCGACATACTTCGTCTTACCGACTGCTTCAAGGGTACATTGGCAAGGTTGCATGTTGAGGGTTATATACTTTGGTCTCGCATTCGATATCTCCTCATACAAACTCATGACGTCTATTCATCAAATTAGGCACTTTCGACGCAATCCAGCAAAAACGGAATAACTATATTGAGTTGCCGTAGAATGACATAACATTTAGCATAGACATAACAGCACGTTTTGATAATGATCGAAACCTTTAAGCAACGAACATATGACAAGATGCATAATTACAAATCCTTCAGCACAACATATTTGTCGACTTTGACATGAACTACCGATTATGACTACAGGTATGAAAGATTCCGGATTCCTTGACTCCAGACTTTCGTACACTGTCCTTTTGCTGATTGTGACAAACCTTTCTTACTTGTAATGCCATAACAGTTTCGATTATAATTTTGTAATTATTTATTTATTTTCAATTTAATTATCTTTTATTATGTCATTTTCCTTTAATTCATTTTTTTCTGCTATTAGTTCATTGTCATCTTAATTACTTATTTATTTTTAATTTAATTATTATGTTGTTTTCCTTCAGTCTGAATAGTTTCCGCTATTTATATTTAATTTTCATCGCATATTTTATTTTCTGCTTCATTTGTATTAACATTTAACCCTCAGAGACCTAAGGTTTTTCACACCCTCTGAGACCTGAGGGGGGGGGGGTCCAGTGGACCCCTTTAACATATTCCTAGTTTACCTGCTTAAATCGATATCAAAACATTAGGAAAGTTGATTTTAAGTAAAACAATGATGTTTGCGTATAGCAGGTCGGTATAACGAATCCCTTGAGTGACTTTCAGCCTTCTCAGTAAACACGTGCGAAAATATGGTGTTTTTGTAAGTCAACCACATTTAGTACAGCATCATTTGTACTAGGAGGCGGCTTTACGATATTTTGTGTCACCATAAAGCCTCAGATAGTTGATTTTGATGAAATTGATTTAATTCATGCAGCTAATCCTTTCCATTTGTACATTCCTTCAAATTTATCCAAAGCTATCAGAAATAGACCTAAAATGAGTCAAAATTGCTGCACTTCTAGAACCAAAAACAGCTGTGGAGATCTCAAACTTATCATTACTTCTACGAAAAGTTTGTCATCAATCAGTTTTTGGTGGTCAACTATGAATATAATGATAGCTTTCATTTCGGACATCGATTTATGTCGAGTTGTTCATAAAGGCCAACCAGTCACGCGAGATCATGTGCGAAAGCTAAATATTCACATTTTGCGATCTTCCAACACATTGCACATCTACGAGCATAATGCAAACAATGAATAAATGACTTGCAGTCTTTATGCACCATCGTGGACATGTTCGAAATCATTTTTCATCTAATTACAAAAATTTTGTGATGGAATTTCTACACCCTCTGAGACCTGAGGGGGGGGTTCTAGTGGACCCCCTAGGCCTATCTGGCATACTTCTACTGATTCAATTGAAATGAAATAACACATGCAGATTCACTGTCAGAAATGATGATTTTGTATGGGCTTGAGTGGTTGATATATCGTCAGCGTAAAAAATGAAATAGAAAAATGTGGCTCCGGGGTCCACTGGACCCCCCTCAGGTCTCTGAGGATTAAAGTTGATGTGATTGAGTGTGCACATGATAGATGTGCAGGGCCCCACTCGAACAGGTCCGGGCGTTCAGAATTAGGGCCGAAACGCGAATCATGGTCGAGTTCCTGCTGATGAACTCATTACTATCAAGCTTAATCATTTTAAGTATCACATTTTTATTCATTCTTAGACACGTTTTTCTGAACTTTTGAATGATTCTTAACACCTGTAGAGAACGAACCATGCGTGCTTGTCAGGATCTCATAACTTTATCTTCATCTCAAACACTTCCATTTTCTTACTCAATCAGAGCAGGGAGACTTAGTCGGCAGGTGACAGGTCTGTGCGGTATCAATTTTCAAATGACCAATCGACCGTCATCGTTAGAACAAAGTTGACCAAATTGATGAAGTATTATCCACACGTTGTAGTAAGTATAGTAATAGAATTCGTAATCGAGTAACGTTCAAGTGAGTAATTCTTAATAATTCGTATAAGTGATTCCAATTAAGTTAAGTCCTTCCTATATCGCATGTACTTGCATTAGTCTCTTTCCTATTGAAGTCTTATAATACTACGGATAGGATTTCACATTAATAGAGTTGCATGTAGATTAATTTGTGCCTAATTAATTGGCATAATCGAATTGACGGATGATGAATTTTGATTTAATTACTGGCACTTGTCATTTTCAGTTTAGAATATTGCTTAATTACCTTGTAGATTGACTGTACTAAAATTCATCGAACTTTCGCATGCTGTATATCCTCGCTGTCAATGACGATATCACCCTTGATTATGTTTGTGTTGATAAAGTCTTTCTGTTGCAGATGATCACATACCATCAATTGTGTGATGACTGCACAACCTTCAGCAGAAACGCCTTGCAACCGAACGCCAGAAACTTCGTATTTTGCTGCTTTATTTCTTCCAAAGTCTCCACGTCTCTTCCAAGTTAAACCCCAAACAGTTTCATTTAGAAAGTGTCATCACAATTACTTTTGACCATTAAACTACATGTACATTCACTGTGTTCATGATCGATCGTTGAATTCTTCATCACGGGATCTCTTTATTTCGTTAGCAATTTTAAAAGGGTTCATTGTCAATGCAAGTGATGTCAGGGCAACTCTTTTTCTCTCTACTGAGTTGTGACATATTTGAAAATTGTGACATATTTTTAAAATTGAATAAAGATTTCCAACTATTGGCCCGACTGCAATTACTTCTCATTCTAAATTTGAAATCCGATTCTTATACGAGTAGATGGTTCATAAATCATAATATGCAAGTTATATTGTTGTTAATGAAAGCCACATGATGCTCTGAGTATAGATTTTTATATCAAAAGCATCTTCCCTAAAGATGCTTGATTCAAGAAATCGACCGCTTTATGTCTCTAAAAGAAATTCAATATTGCATCAATGAAATTATCTGTTTGGTCATCTGCAACGATGGTGAAGGACTTTGCCATGATGAATACCCTTTAAGTAAAGAATTGGAAACACTAACGTGCCCTCCAAATCACGCATTGCTATCAAAAAATTCTATGATATAATGTTACACTGTTTGCAAAAAGTACGAATAGCTGAAGTTTTGTAATCTTTGATAGGTTATTTCAAAACGGGTAGGCAGCATATATGTTTCAATATGTCTTTATGGCATTGGCAAGATGGTCACAGACTAGATGGGCTTGTTTTTCATATAGTAAGCCTACAACCCTTCGAGCAAATTTCATTCAAATAAAGCAGCATTTTTGTGCTCCATATATGTTTGAAAGTGATCAAGAAAATATAATGAAATTTTCCTGCATCTTTTGTCACCTACATATTTCTATCATCTGGACATTTTTCACATTGTGGTTGTAGAAGGAACATAGCATTTGGCAGACCATTCTACTTTTTTACGTATTGCACAATTGGTCTTCACTGGTTTGATGATATGATGCCCATAGCTCGCAATCGTCGTGGAAAAATTCTAAAACTAGTTTGAAGGGTACAAATATGCATTGAATAGCCTACACTTTTCCATTATTGAGATAATCAACTGGGAGCATGAACTACTGAATGTCAGTGCATTTGCAAAATCGATAACATATGCCGTACCTCTCATACCTGCACATTCAGACTGATTCTGATTATTGAAGAATTTACTAATTATAATTAATTAATTAATAATTATTAATAATAATAAATTGATATAATAATATTTAAAAATTTCATATAATTTCAATAAATTATAAATAAATTAATTAAATAAATTTTATTAATAATAATATTTAATAATAATTAGATAATTAATTAATTTATTTCAGTGTAGTAGTACAGTAAACGCAATTTGTTAGTCAATACTTACAATATTATTGGCGGATTGGTAGCATTTCACGCATTGCTGTAGAATATTGACTGCTTCATAATTACCTATTCGGCAGTGTCAGAAGGAAATATGAGAGGCATGAGTACACCTTGAACACCTTGAAGTTCGCCTTGAAGCCTTGAAACGCTTGAAGAACACCTTGAAGTTCGTTGTCTTATTATGACGTGCGTCATATGCAAGTGTATGCGTAGGCAAATCGAAAAGTTGTGCATATAGGCCTATAGCATAGGTATTTAGAAATTCAGCAAAATGTGATTATATATAAGAAAAATGTGTTCATCAAGACTATATCAGGAGCATATTGATGCTGCAACATCTATTTCGAAATATACGCCATGTTATAATCGTGAATCAACAACAGTACTTTCACAATGTTTAGGCGCTATGTTGATAACTCACCTTTGTGGATCACTTCGTCCTCCGTTTTTAGATTAAGAGATCGTTGTCGACAGCACTCCACATTCAGAGGCTGGAACTCTCCTTCATCCTTTGTGATGTGTCGTCCGCATCCCTGACATACATACACGAGCCTCGATAACTGCAGCTGTTCAATGTTGGAAACATCAGCGAGTTTCACGATGAATTCCCTGAAAGGGATTTTATCACTCCCAACGTCCCAGCAGAATTGCTTCTTACCGATGTTGACTGTCACTTGCTGTCTGTGTATCTTCATGGGTTCAACAGCTCCAACTAGGAGGTCATCATGACGAAGAATTCTCTCTTTAGATAGAAGCATGAAATTCTCCTCTTCGAACTTCCTCAGTTGCTGCCGTAGCTCACAGACAAGCGCCGAATCTGACAACTGAATCCTTTTCTGAGCTCTGTCCGCCAGCTCAACAGTTTTATGTCTAACAGCTGTGATGACTCCATTCTGTGGGATACCCAATTGGCGGATGGTCTTTGTTTTGTCGAGGATCTTCCCATCATATTGGAAAGTGATTTTCGAGGACTTAGGAATCACATTTTTTAGTCTATAGTGAGGTTTTGCTAAGCATTGCTTCATCTGCCCGTCTATGAAGACGTTGATGTTCCAAGCAAGGGTTCGTGATGGGAGTTTATTGTTCGTAGCAGCAAGGATCACCATCTTGGATCCCGGCATCGTTTCACCAACTTCAAGGAGAGAAAAGTCCATATCGTATTCAAATCCTCGGTCATCAGACTTGAATACCCAAGGACCGTACAGTCCTAACTCCAGCTGCCACATGGCAATGACAGCACACAAAAGTGTGTCAGGTGACAGGCTGTAAATCCTGTCCAATTTCTTGTCTCGAGCAACGATTACAACTCTCCATTTAGCTGAAACTGAAGAAATGCTTGATGATTTATTGTCGGCTGAGTTGGATAATTTACTATAGAAAACTCACCAAAACTTGAAACCACAGGTACCCGACACTTCGCAATATTATAGAACTATGACGGTCATGACAACAGTACATAGAGAATGTTGGCCTCCATTGATTGATATTCATTTGCGACTATTATCATTTCTTTGATAATATATAATCAGTAGGATATATTAACTTACAATACATGCATGTCGTTCGAGCTGGTTGCCTACTGTATCAAACAAAAGAGAAAACATATAATTCTATTCTTGAAACTTTCGCCAACTGTTGTGAAGAATTTAACAGATTTCTATGCATTGTTATAGAGCTGAAGTCATCACATATACCGTACATTACTTTTCACAAAGCCATTTATGCAGTTCAATCTTCATACTTGAATAATTTTGTCACGAAGCAATTCAAGAGAATTTCAAACGTCAAATGATATTTTTTAGCTTCCATCGTTGACTTTGATAGTTACATAACATTAACATAGATTTTTGAGATCCAACATTGTTGCCAAAAGTTACAGTAATAATACTATGCAGCAATCCATGAAAACAAAGCGAGCAGCTATGAATATGCGCCAACTGAGAATTCTAAAATCTCTTTCGCATGTATAGATACAGATATCATCATTACGAGATACATTGTTGTCATAGCTACAAATTACGCACAAAACGCGTATAGTTTGTAGAGCTGTACAAGGTAATACATAAATAAACCAGAGTACTGCGATCATAGAAGTCCGACTACTCTCTATAATAATAAGGCACTAGAACAGACATGGGCATCGAAAACAATAGCACGTGGGGGACATGCACTGCAATGATAGCGGTGCCTAAACGAATGAGGCTGAAGCATTTTGATAAAATAATTTATGATAGATCGTCTTGCAGCAAGAATCTAAAACTGTTGGATGTTTCATTTATTTGCTTCTTCTAAAGATCCAGCAATCGGCGCATAACCGAGCAGCTGAAATTACCGTCTACAAACAGCTGTTGTTCATTCTAGTTTTTAAACAAAGCGGAAAGTCGGCTTTGTATGACTGTGATAAACAGCTGATTACTTTTCATTTACACGGTTTAGCTGTTTAAATTTTTGCTGTACAGAAAATGCTTCGAAGCTAAAAGTTTTTACTTCAACAGAAGCACTTTTAAAAGTTGTTTCAATCCAAAGTTTTCACCTGCTGAAGCTGTAGCCATTTCGTTTAACAGTAAAGAAGGAAATCAACTGAAAGACAAAAAATGAAAAAGACTGCAGTGGTGTTCAGGAGTACAAGATAGGGCATGAGCATGTATTTAGAAATTACAGATCATTCTAAAGAGTTAACACAATTTCCTAGAAAATGAATATCTTCTAGCTAGCGCGTCTTGAATGTGAGCGTTTGGAGTTGTGTGTTTACTTTTAATCAGTTTCATGTGGCTGAAGAATTGTTCACACACCGCAAAAAACACCTAGACGAGACATTGCACTTCGCAGAAAATGTCTGATGACTTCAGATAAAAATGATGACGTCATATTTTGATCTTTGATGACATCATTGTTAAAATTCGCTAATATCCGGTGAACAGCGTCTGCTTTCACTTATATTTTCTGTTCACATTGTAAAACACAGTGAATGAAAGTTTTGCTGATGATTTCAACGCAATAATTTGTGCACCGTTGACAGTGCACTGTATGTAGTCTCGAGCTCAATGATTAGTGAGTTGATCAGTCAGAGGCGTGAGGGGTGTCCAGTGAGTCCCGAAGACATATTTTCTATTTTGTGTTTTTGATTGATGGTATATCAACCGCTCATTCCCATGTAAAATCATCAATTTTCAGAATGATGACATTTCAGTCGAACTGCTAGACGCATGCTAGATAGCACAAACGATCCATTGCTCATAGGTCTTAGACGGTGTAAATATTATTAATCTTGAAACTATTTAGGATCATGATAGAGATTTCGTGCATGTTTGTGATAGTACATTACTTCTGAAACTAACTTATTTGCTATTTACATCATGCTAGTGTATGTGCTTTGTGGCAGAAAAGCGCAAATGCGAATCATTGATTGACATGCCGTGCAAAACCTCGCGCGACTCCATTAAGAAGTCTGTCGTCGTTACAAGTGAATATAATAGTTTATGGTATAATTCACTTCTAATGTATATTCTTGATGAAATAAGTTGAGATTACAGAAAGTATTCTTCCTATCAATATAAAGATATTCACAAATGGAAGGTTTTTGAATTTGATATTATCTGCTTATTATGGATGCATGTTTGAAATTTGAAATGCTGATTGATGCTGTTTTCATCCTCAGTGAAACATGTAATGTGTGAAAACAACTATTTATATCTACAAGAGACAGCGAAGCGTATTTCAGAAGATGAATTTTATTGCGATTTCAGTAGAAATTAAAGATTGACCTTTGACTTCATCAAATGACAATGATGTAATCCCACAACAATTCATATTCATAATTTTGTTAGCCACCTTAACCAGATCTTCCAGATAAGTGCATGGTTTATAGTTTTTTGTCTTTTTTCATTTCAAATAGTGATCTAATGGAAATGTGCTGTAAACGGGCGCTTTTTTACTTTTGAACTTCACTCCAGGGATGACTTCAAAGTAGTAATAATGCTGTTTTTCTGAATCCCGTTTCAATGAATATTCCATTGATGCATGGTTTGACAAAATTGATATAATAGTTTGGGAGATCATCAGGGGGAGCGAGGATTAAGAATACTTCGGCTTATTAAGAGGAAGTGAAGATAAGAGAATAATCACGTTGAAATCATGTCCGCTGGCATTTTAATCCACGATCTTGAAACGACGTCAAAATATTTCGTGGAATCACGCAAGGACTGGCTTGGCATGTCAACTGGCAATGTATCACTTTCTCACATGACCGCGCATGACTGGTTGACTTATATGAACAAGCCAGCATAAATGAATGGCCAAGATGAAGGTTGTCAATATAATCTTGGTTCACCGCTAAAAGTGGACTGTTGACCACATTTTCACTGCTGTTATTGACAGTTCGAGATCTTCAAAGCCGTTTTGAGAGTCAAAAACTGCATCAGTTATGGTCCCCGCCCAGTAGGTCTATTTCTAATAGGAGTGGATAGAGCTTAACATTTAAACAAGTGTGAGATTCTGCAACGCACAATCTATCAATTTCAATAAAATGAACTATCTGAGGCTCGCCTGTGTACTGCAGCAGCAAATATCGTGATATCGCCTCATATCTGATGTTGTTCCCAATGCCTTTGATTTCTAACCCAGAATATTGTCGTGCAATTTTCTACTGAGAAAGTTGAGAGACAATCAAATAAAAGTCAAATGTAACGTTCAGCTATGAGCAAACATCATTATCAACTTTCCTGACGTTTTGACAGCGATTTAGGCTTTAGAACTGAATTCAAAGAAAAAATGAACAAAATATAACAACAATGAAATTTAAAAGAAGTACACTGGTCCCCTCAAATCTCTGACAAAGTAATGTAAACTTGTTCAAACTATTTTAATCGGTTCTCATCGAAGTACGTGCATCAGACAATATCAGAATGACAAGCTTATGTGATTAATAACCGCGACGAACACATTGAAGAAAACATGAACATATTGGCCGTATAAGAAGATTAATGTTCAAATGAACAGAACTTTGGGTATCTTTGGTATTGCACCAATTAAAGGAAGTCGATATGCAGCATATAGCTCGTCTGTATAAAATATCACGAATTCAATGGATAATATTACATTCCATTGACGATGACACATACTCACTATGTCCATGACATATGTATTGTCAAGTTTGGTGCATAAGTCGTTAAGGAATATCATTTATTTCATCTGACTGATAACAGCAGTAAATGTTAGATCACTGGCTTCGATTTGTTCTTGTTCAGAAGGAGCAACGATATCTTCCACTCTTTATACTCTCAAATGACCTTGTTCTCTCCCCGATAGCTACAATATTACAGCTGATAGGCTTAGGTGGAAGCAGTTGCATCCTATCTTCACACAATGCGTCTCTTCAGCTGGGACTTGTCGAGCGTTTCCCTGAAGAACATGCCACACGGAAAGTCTTTCTTCAAATGTGATGACATAATGAGCTTGTCATTGCTTGAAGTCGAAGCTACAGAATCAAACTCGATAATCCTCAGTCCAACGATTCTATAACAAAACTGCAGCAGGAAAATATCAGCAAACACAGATGTTGTACTTCTCACCTCTACACGACCCGCCGAACATGTCGACGTTGGCTTCAATTGTTCTTATATGATAAATAAAATCGTTTAAAAGTATTAATTTATTTCCCTTACCGTCTTCAGTTGAGTCGACTAGCCTTTATACGTATTTCAGTCCCTACTCTATTCTGGACATAGGTTACTCTATGTTGCTAGTATTAATTTATATTCATTCGTTCATGACTTTTAATTACCTAATTATTTACAAGATTCTCCACTAGGGTAGTTGTTGAACTTTGCCATCTTCCGTTTCCTGGATCCTTCGAATTTTTTTGACCGTGTCGTGTCTTGATTCGATTGGACGGTACATTTTATAACATGGTGGACAAACGTTTGGGCTTAGGCAGGCCAACCGTTTTATAAACATTATCTTCTGGCCTATGTCTCATGAATTACTTGTAGTTTGTCCAAGAACACTGCTGTGCATCGAGCAGAGGAAGTTCCTGTGTTCCTATACGAAGGAAAATGGCATAGCGAGTCATTATCCCAAGGTGCACATAAAATGTGACATTGTCAAAGTGCTTGCAAAAATCTCAGCAAGTTTTCATCCAATTCTTGCAAGAAAATGTGTTGCGGCAAATACATGAGAGATGTTTAAGGGAAATATGCATACCGATCTGTGTGATAGCTTTGTCTTCGCAATTATCTGGTAGGCATTGACCATCTGCTGCTATGTTAAGGACGTTTGATTCTCAAAGGCAATTTTGTCATAAAGTAGTGGTGAGCACGTGCGTATTTTTCTAATGATATATTTTCAATTCAAATTATAATTGGGAAATCTTTCGAGCATGAGATGGAAAAATAGAACTGTATGTCATAATTCATGGAAAACATGATCATCGGTTAAGCTAAAACTTTAAGTGCTAATACTTCAGATTGAATTTGTAATGGAGCAGCTTGGAAATGCTATTTTTTCTCTTTGCTATGTCTAAATTACACACATGTCGATGCAATCATGACAATGCATTACAATAACGATGTGTCATTCTGACTCAGCTGGCATTCTAAGTAAATATTCTGTCACATCAGCTGATAATAAAAATATGAGATGCAAGATAATAAAAGACAGCAAATTTGGTTCTCAAAAGATGAGCATTCTAAGAGCTATATTGATCTCAAAGTATGAATGCATCATTTTGACACACTACGGCATGCCAGTGTTGATTGAAAAGTAAAGAAATGAGACCGATCAATTCTATTGAAAGCAATCAATGTGGCTATGAGACAGTATTTGACAATTTGAGAATTTCATTGTAGCTTTTAAGTTTTAACAGTTTTCATCAGTACTCAGCATAAAAGATACAAAACTTGCACCAGACAGGCTATATTTTTCATAAATTCCTGTTGAAGCGACAATCCTCATTGAAATTTAGATCTTTCAGAAAGTCTCACGCGTTCAACCTTTTAATATATTCGAATCTGAAGGTCAAACAGTGAATGAATCAATCAGTGTTCTTTTTCTTATTAAATTCATGGAATATGAATACATATTGTCCTGTCTGCAGCTGCATTTCATAGAAGTTAAGTTCCTCCCTTAGAACGGTCTGAACGCTCTCTATTGGCGGTTTGAAATGACAGCGGGTTGTCAGCAGGAAACGTCTTGTTTAATTCTAGAACTTCAACTTGGAATGACTGCAGTTTCTGTTCAATTATTTTCCATAAAAATTCTACTTTTACAAATTAAATCAAAGAAATGCCATGAAATAAAGCTTGATGACTTACGTGAATATCTTCAAGACAAGTTCCAAGTTGAATTGAGAAACATTTTCTTTTCAGTTGTATTTCATCAGAATTGACAGCCAATGATTAGATTCACGCATGAAGGATGTCATTGTCTGCTGTTCAGTGCTTGGAAACCGTTGATTGGACAATAACCTGACTGAGGCCTGGAAAGCAGCGCCGTTTCAGCTGAGTTGTTTTTTGAAAAAAGAGAATGAAGTTCTGACGCAGACAATGTTGCCAGTGACAATGATGCAAATAATTGACAATGAATTGAACCAATGGAAGATTAAAAATTGCATCTGAAGGTTGCTACCTTCTTATATGCCTCAGGATAGTGCTTGTCGGTGAAGAATTCGGGCACTGCAATGCCGGGAGAGTTGGCCAATCAAATGCGTTGATAATCTTTCTCCTACTGTGTCATTTCAGTGCATGCAATTCCTATGTTGACAAAATGTCGGCTTATAAAGTCAGAGATGGAAAATGTGCAAATTTAGCGAATAGTAACAAATTTTAGATAATGTGCCAGGAATACCTTTCCGCATCATCAGAAAAGACCGACAACTTTCGCATGAGTGCACAGAGCTTTTCAATCAATTGTGTGTAAACGAAGTTGTAGCTTTTTAATGCGGAAAGAGTCATGGAATTCGAAATGCTTCTGTTTCTATTTCTGTTCGTCGAGAAGGGAGACTTCGGATTCATAGTGTGAGATCTACTGACGTTTTCTTCCTAAATTCCCGCATCAGCTGCTTATTGTTTTCAATTCGTTGATTGCCACCTAACATCAGGAAAACGACCATTCCCAAACTGTAATTCCAGTCGCATTGAACTTACACCGCAAAATTCCGCATTATTACACACTGCATTATGTAGATCCATGCAGTTCCGAGTTTGGTACACTTAGTAACGTAATGACCTAGCATTCATTTGATAGCTCAAAATTAGATTTGTCAATTTTATGATTGTGACTGCACTTTTAAGGCAGACATCTTTCAGGTAGGCTAAAATTAGTTACACAGATTTTTACAGTCTGAACCGTAAATATCCGTATAAACACGTATTTCTATCTGATATGAACGGATTTTAACTGTTACGTCATCACTCATCACGTTGTGACGTCATCATTTAAACATATATTTACGGATATTTTCTGTGAAGTTTAGCTGTTAGCTAAGGCGGTTATTTTAGCTGTTAGCTAAGGCGGTTATTTTAGCAGTGCAGCTGAGGCAGAAATGTGATATTCCTCGTAGCCGGTATCTTGGCCGAATTTTTGTTAAAGATAAGAAGCGTCATGTAAACGAGTTTTGTTTTTGCAGTTGAACAAACATGATCTTCTGCTTACAAAAATGATATTCACAGAATATATTCTGGGCCTAGCACATTTTATTTATTATTGAATTTGAGCAGCAGATTGTCATTGAAATGGACAATTCTTAGTTTTGCTTCAACGACTTCTTGCTTCAATTGTATTCCGACAAGTGTAGATGGTATCCATGCCATTTACGTGCTTGATATATTTTGGTATTCTGAGTTTTGTATTTTGATGTATTCTGGCTGATCGTTTTAGTTTTTTGTAAACGACATATTTGAAAGTTGCTTTGTATCTAGTTGTCTATGATGCTTAATGTAGCCCGCATTGTTGACCCAAACTCGGTTACATTCTTTCGGTGGAATGCTTTTGAAGCAAACCCACTTCTCATCCACGACAACAAGCTTACTTTTTACTTATCGACGATCCAAAATTTCCAAAATCCCTTGTTGCGATCACTTAGTTCGTGAGGTCTCCATCGGCAACAGAAGGAGCGAGCAGCTGGTGAATGTTCGTTGCCGAGTAGCTACTTTGAGACATTGTTTTGATAAAAGAATAGACGTCACACTGTTGAAACTCCATGCCTAACTCTGATAATGATCTCAGAAGAAATCAAATTGATAAATAAAGAACATCAACTTTTATGTCTGTTATTCTAAAACTTCAAAAAATATTCGCCAAGAAATGACATAAGTGTGCCTATCGAGATGAAATCAATAAAACGCAATGTTCATATCTGTGTGATCGTTTTAGTTTCTTGCATGTCATTTCATTTTGTACAGCAGCGCTAATTATGATCTATGTCCTATGTTTCAGCATTTCTCTCAACTGACAGATAGAAGTCTGACTTTTCTCTGAAGCTTTTAATTGATTTTTTTATTCAAATAAACTCACAGCGGAGTCAATGTGATTCTCTCATCAAAAAGTCAAGTCTTCGTGTGAAACAATTGATCGTGCGAGCATCTACACAAAAAGCAGGTGAGTCATTCCATCCAGAAACGACATGGTGAGTGAAAAAGTCACGCCGATTAATTACACGAGTGGGGGCGGACGTAGCAAGCGATATCCACGTGTTCGAAAATAATTAGAATACTTTATGAAGCTTGACACGTTTAGATCTACGAACCCTTTCATGATCTTGAACATGAAAATCATGTCCGTGCGTTGTCTTCGCCTTCGAAGAGATGGAATATCTAAAATTCTCAAACCCTCTTCATAACTGAAATCTTTCATGCCTCGCAAATACTTTGTAAATCGTCGCTGGACCTTTTCAACCGCGTCAGAATTCTTTACGAACAAATGTGACCATACAATTGATGAATACTGGTACTCTAAGATTGGCCAAGCAGAAGACTTTTACAAAGTTCAGATACATTTTGATGGTTCCAACCATTTTACTGGCTTTGTTAGCAACGCGGAAACACTTTGTAGTGGGGCTTAGATTGTCGAGATGAGAATACCAAGATCCACAATTTCTCTCACTTTTGGGATAGCGACGTTGTTCATGTTGTAAAATGGTCGAGGGTCATTGTCACCAGAATAAATGCATTTACACTCGTCTCGGTTGATGCATAACAGCTACATTTTACTCCAATTTGATAAAAATTTCAAGTTATCTTGCAAATGAATAGTAGAGGTACCTGACGACACCAGTAAGTAAATCTGAACATTATCTGCAATTTTTAAAATAAGCGAGGACCCGTTCCATGAGTTTATCAATATCGCTTACATAGAGCAAAAACAGCATACGACCTTAGCAGCTTAGAGCAACAGCACACTTACTAGGTCTAAATGTGAGGCATTGATTTGATGCATGATTTTCTATAAAACAAAAATTATGTTTCCCATCTCAGCAATTTTGATTTTATTATAATACAAATCGGTCGAAGAAAGCTATTTTTCTTATCATTACCATATTCGTCTGATGAATTTCAAATCATGATGAAATACTTGAACATTCACATTTATCTAAAGGAGGTGAATACAATGATAGGAACGATCTAAATCATGTTACATGCAACAATTCATTTCAAAAGCTGAAGTACATGATAATTAAATAAGGTACACATAATAACTAGACTCAAATTAATTTACATTTGAAAAAAGCACCATCATGGTTAACTTGCTTATTCAAAGTGGGGTTGAGTTTTTTTATGTACATGGCTTCCACAATATTTAGGTCATAAGTGTTGGGAGCTTGAGATAGAATTTTGAAATTGTCAACTTTACAGCTGCAACTGCAATTCAACCTATGGTCAGAAATGGCGGACATTTTTTCTCGATGTTCTTTTATTCTTAAGTTTAAGTGTCTTGTAGTTCTACCTATGTAGGTAGTGCGAGGGTCCACCTCACAAGCGAATTGGTAAATGACATTAGACCTAAGAACTTTGGGAGTATGATCTTTGTTGGAGAAACCACTTTTTAGTTTATTGCATGTGAAAACCCAACGGATAGGAAATTCTTTATCTATTATTCTACGGAATAGTGATTGTAGTTTCTTTTTAAAATAAACCGATTGAATGCCAAAAAATGGAATTTTGACAGTATGGAGGTATTTGGATTCATCTTTTTAATGGAATTTATTGTATGTTGTTTTTTTTCTCAATCATTTTCTAGGATATTTTTATGATTTTTTTCTATTTGATTTTTATACATTTTGGATATCTATTGGGATGTAATTGGGCTAGCATTTATTTATTCTTAATTATGTTTTAATTTGGATTTTTTATAATTTTTTATTTTAATATATTTTTTTGGGAATAACAATAGTTGTATTTTAATAGGCAATTTTACCTACTTATTGCAAATACTCAACATCACAAACTTTAACACCTATTACATTTACATAAACCAACAAACTGATAATAACCAAAAATGTCAATAAATAAAACATTAAACAACAATATAACATACCAATGCAACAAACAGTCACCACAAAAACCATAAATAGTCACCAAAAATCCATCCAAATTAAACAAAACACAACAGAAAACCCAACAACTTGTTCCACACATGAATCTTCAAAAAAAAGAGAACCCACACAATACAGTAACAAAATTTCATAAAACTAAAAAAAAAAAAAACAAAAAAATACACACAAAAAAAAAACTTTTTCAAGCAATAAAACAGTAACCCCTCAAAATTCCAACACATACTTAAAACACAAATCAAAAACAGCAGACACCTAAAACTGAAAAAAAAAAATAAATCAATAACAAAAACAAAAACAATAAACACAGCATTTCAAAAAAAACATACTAAAAAAACAAAAAAAACACGTTACTAAAATTCAAAAAAAACGACACCCAAAAAAAAAAAAACCACAATCAATAAAACAAAAAAACAGACATCAAACTAAAAACAACAAAAAAAATTCAAAAAACAAACACACCGAATACATTTCACCCAAACACCAAAACAAAACCAGAACAAAAAATTCAAGTTCACCAAACAAAAACAATACAAACAAAACCAAAAACCACAAGAACAAAAAAAAAACAAAAAAAAATTAAAAAATAAAAATAAACCAATAAACCAAAAAGGCAATATAAAAACAAACCCCAAACAAAGAATCCAACAGATTCAAATAATCAAAAAAACAAAAACAGTCAACCAATCCAAAATAATAATATAAAAAAAACAATTCAATAACCAACAAAAACAATAACCAAAAATAATATAAAAAACAAAGCACAATTTAAAATATAACCAATTTTTCATCTTTTCTTGTGGAGCACAGAATCTTTTGTCCAGATACAGTTTGACCACTGTTTTAGTATAGAATAGATACCAACAGTGGTTTTTGTTGGTGGTTTGGGGTAGATAAAAGGCTCGCCCTGGTTTGTTTGCGGCCTGCTGGGTTTCTTCCTGGTCCCCGGTTATCCTTGGTTTTTGGTGGGAGATATCCGTTGATTATTGAAAAATTTTGGTCAATTTCCCTATTTCATCATGGAAAGTTTGCCACTGACGAGGCGAGAGACGATGTAGGCTCAAGTTGATCAGAGTGCTTAAAACGAGAACTTTTCGCATTGCATGGGGATATGGCTCTGAAATTCAAGGTTAGACCGTGTGTAACACGTGGGTTTTCTGTACAACCTTAAGTAGGGTAGCGAGATTGGAGTGAAACATCTCAGGTCATATCTAGCGAAGTAGCATGTCTTTACCTCCTACCTCTCTGTGTGGTGAATTTCATATTACTAATGCTCCACTTGTTAATATAGTTGAAAGAAGGATAAGTGGGTCATCATCTTCAAAGATAGCACAAGATGTCATCTACATATCTGACATAGAAATTTTAGGTTTAGTTTATCATTTTGTAGGAAAGTCTGTTTCTAAATGTCCGATAAATAAGTTACTGAGGGGTTGGGGCTATTGGGCTGACCCATGCTCAAACCATCACTTTGACGATAGAGAATGTTGTTGAACGAGGAAAACTGCCACCGCGTGGCGGAATTGAAGTAATTTTCTGAAGTGTCTTTAACTATATGGTAGGTTTTGTGTTATTGGAGCTATACACCTTATCACACGCATAGCATCAATGACTTTCTTTGAGAGCGGACGTTTAATAGAAAAGACTAACAACATCAAAGCTGTGATGAGTTTCGAATCCGATGAGAAATTGTAGCTTGCGAGTTTGTCTAGCAGATCAGCGTTATTTTGTATTACTGCTGTACTCCGTAGGAATATATAGGAGTAATGTACTGCTAGCCCGCCATCGGGGTTATTTTAGGTACTTGGCAAGGTTATATTCGGCCGTGCCATTAAACTTGAGCGACAATAGGTCTAAGAGGAACATTATTTTTTAAATGTACTTTGCAGAAACCGTAAAGTAATGCCACTACAGGACCCGACTAGGAGTAATTTTTAGAGTGAACAACTCTTTGGGAAGTCCACGTTACGGTTTCACATATTTGTTTCAAAAAGTATATTTTAGTTTACCTTTGAATGTTTTATAATCAGGGTGATCGAGGCATCAAATTCATTTTGGTTGTGTGGGATAGCAGCTAAATTTGGTAGTATCTTCCAATGATTAGCATTGAGCTTGTTTACTGGTATTCAATCAGCAATCTAGGAATAGCTATACCATCACCTTTGTCCAATGGGACACAACGTGTTGATGTTCTTTAGTTTAGTTTAACGGGACTTCACTGCATCTTGTTATGTTTTTGTTATAATCTTCAAAACGGCTTGTGGCGTCTTGGTAACGTTAAACATACGCTGGTATAGTAATTTTGTAACGCAAGTTTTCACACTACATTGCAATCTCTCTTAGAGATTTTATTTTTCAGGCGCTCCACCACTTGTTTTCTAACCGCGCAAGTCATGATGTTCGCTTTCCAGTTGCCGTTAGGATGCTAGGGTGCTTGGACTACTGTCTTAAAGAAATCTCATTTTTGGTCTATTGCGTGAGTGGGGTCACCTTGCTCAAGTTGTGTACGTACCGTTGGGGTACTTACACGTTGTTTTCTACATATAACTTGAGAAACTTTTTTTGATGGGTTTTCTGAAATGGGATTTTAAAAGGTTTTGATTTTCCTCTGGTAACACAACTTTAGTGAAAAAGTCATTTGGTCCAAGTAATTCAACTTAGAAAAGGGGGGAAAAAAAAATAGTTTCCATCGAATCTTAGCCAATACTTACTACGCGGAGGTGCTTGACCTTCAGATTTGTGTTGTGAAATTAGCCTCGAAATCTTACGTAATTGGCGATCATGAATAATGTCACGGTTCAATAGGTTATTCTTGTCTTTGAGGCTTAAAAATTTGGATAGATTGCAAATAAAGATTGCAACAAGAAGTTTTTGCTGTGATACATGTACTTTTGTTTTAATCCCATTACGATCAAACCAGTATCTTCGTCAGCTGGTAACGTACAAGTGCACGAGTTGAACTCACAAGATCTGTTTTACCTCTATCAATATGTTAGCAGCTGTTATTTGGTTACTCAGGATTACAAATATTGTAACCTTCTTTCATAAGTTAAAGACCAAATACAACATCGAACTCAATGATAGTCGTAAATTCGAAAAAGTTTAACCACAAAATTATAAAACTACAATGTGATATCACATTCCTGTCCAAATGCTCAAAATATGGCTTGATTCCCAAATTTTTAAGCCTCAAAGACAAGAATAACCTATTGAACCGTGACATTATTCATGATCGCCAATTACGTAAGATTTCGAGGCTAATTTCACAACACAAATCTAAGGTCAAGCACCTCCGTAGTAAGTTGGCTAAGATTCGAGAAACTATTTTCTCTAAGTTGAATTACTTGGACCAAATGATTTTCATAAAGTTGTTTACCAGAGAAAATCAAAACCTTTTAAAATCCATTTCAGAAACCCATCAAAAAAAGTTTCTCAAGTTATATGTAGAAAACAAGTTAAGTACCCCCAACGGTACGGTACACAACTTGAGCAAGGTGACCCTCACGCATGACCAAAATGAGATTTTTAAGACAGGACTCAAGCACCCTAGCAGTCCTAACGGCAATGGAAGCGAACATCTGACTTGCGAGTTAGAAAAAGTGGTGGAGCGCCTGAAAAATAAAATCTCTAAGAGAGATTGCAATGAGGTGAAACTTGCGTTACAAAATTACAATAAGCGTATGTTTAACTTTACCAAGACGCCACAAGCCAAACATAACCAAGATGCAGTGAAGTCCCTTAAACTAAATAAAGACATCAAAGTTGTCCCATTGGACAAAGGTAATGGTATAGCTATTCTAGATGCTGATGAATATGTAAACAAGCTCAATGCTATCATTGAAGATACTACCAAATTTACTGCTATCCCACACAACCAAAATGAATTGATGCTCGATCACCCTGTTATAAAACAACAGAATAAACTAAAATACTTTTTGAACAAATATGTGAAACCGTACGTGGACTCCCAAGTGTTCACTAAAATTACTCCTAGTGGGTCCTGTAGTGGCAAACTTTACGGTTCTGCCAAGGTACATAAAAATAATGTACCTCTTAGACCTATTGTCGCCAGTTATGGCACGGCCGAATATAACCTTGCCAAGTACCTAAACCAGTACATTACTCCTATAATTCCTACGGAGTACTCAGTACAAAATAACGCTGATCTGCTAGACAAACTCGCTAGCTACAAATTCTCATCGGATTCGAAACTCATCAGCTTTGATGTTGTTAGTCTTTTCACTAACGTCCCTCTCAAAGAAGTCATTGATCTAGCGTGTGATAAGGTGTATAGCTCCAATAACACAAAACCACCATATAGTAAAGACACCTTCAAAAAATTACTTCAATTCGCCACTGGTGGCATTTTCTCGTTCAACAACATTCTCTATCGTCAAAGTGATGGTTTGAGCATGGGTAGCCCCCTAGCCCCAACCCTCAGTAACTTATTTATGGGACATTTAGAACAGACTTTCCTACAAAATGATAAACTAACCTAAAATTCTATGTCAGATATGTAGATGACATCTTGGCTATCTTTGAAGATGATGACCACTTATCCTTCTTCAACTATATTAACAAGTGGCATAGTAATATGAAATTCACCACAGAGGTAGGAGGTAAAGTGCTACCTTTTCTAGATATTGACCTGGATGTTTCATCCAACACGCTAACTACTAAGGTGTACAGAAAACCCACGTACACCGGTCTAACCTTGAATTTCAGAGCCATATGCCCCATGCAATGGAAAATTTCTGTTTTAAGCACTCTGATCAACAGAGCCTACATCGTCTGCTCGTCATGGCAAACTTTCCATGATGAAATAGGGAAATTGACCAAAATTTTTCAAAACAACGGATATCCGTTGTACTTTATACAAAAAGTGGTCAAACAGTATCTGGACAAAAGATTCTGTGCTCCAAAAGAAAAAGATGAATCCAAATACCTCCATACTATCAAAATTCCATTTTTTGGCATTCAATCGGTTTATTTCAAAAAGAAACTACATACAATCACTATTCCGTAGAATAGATAAAGAATTTCCTATCCGTTGGGTTTTCACATGCAATAAACTAAAAAGTGGTTTCTCCAACAAAGATCATACTCCCAAACTTCTTAGGTCTAATGTCATTTACCAATTCGCTTGTGAGGTGGACCCTCGCACTACCTACATAGGTAGAACTACAAGACACTTAAACTTAAGAATAAAAGAACATCGAGAAAAAATGTCCGCCATTTCTGACCATAGGTTGAATTGCAGTTGCAGCTGTAAAGTTGACAATTTCAAAATTCTATCTCAAGCTCCCAACACTTATGACCTAAATATTTTGGAAGCCATGTACATAAAAAAACTCAACCCCACTTTGAATAAGCAAGTTAACTATGATGGTGCTTTTTTCAAATGTAAATTAATTTGAGTCTAGTTATTATGTGTACCTTATTTAATTATCATGTACTTCAGCTTTTGAAATGAATTGTTGCATGTAACATGATTTAGATTGTTCATATCATTGTATTCACCTCCTTTAGATTAATGTTATTACTCTCCAGGTGATGCCTTAATGTATTAACCTTGTCCTGATGACGGCCAGAAGGAATGGGCCGAAACGCGTAGACAATACAAACGAAAGATTGCAACAAGAAGTTTTTGCTGTGATACATGTACTTTTGTTTTAATCCCATTACGATCAAACCAGTATCTTCGTCAGCTGGTAACGTACAAGTGCACGAGTTGAACTCACAAGATCTGTTTTACCTCTATCAATATGTTAGCAGCTGTTATTTGGTTACTCAGGATTACAAATATTGTAACCTTCTTTCATAAGTTAAAGACCAAATACAACATCGAACTCAATGATAGTCGTAAATTCGAAAAGTTTAACCACAAAATTATAAAAATACAATGTGATATCACATTCCTGTCCAAATGCTCAAAATATGGCTTGATTCCCAAATTTTTAAGCCTCAAAGACAAGAATAACCTATTGAACGTGACATTATTCATGATCGCCAATTACGTAAGATTTCGAGGCTAATTTCACAACACAAATCTAAGGTCAAGCACCTCCGTAGTAAGTTGGCTAAGATTCGAGAAACTATTTTCTCTAAGTTGAATTACTTGGACCAAATGATTTTCATAAAGTTGTTTACCAGAGAAAATCAAAACCTTTTAAAATCCATTTCAGAAACCCATCAAAAAAAGTTTCTCAAGTTATATGTAGAAAACAAGTTAAGTACCCCCAACGGTACGGTACACAACTTGAGCAAGGTGACCCTCACGCATGACCAAAATGAGATTTTTAAGACAGGACTCAAGCACCCTAGCAGTCCTAACGGCAATGGAAGCGAACATCTGACTTGCGAGTTAGAAAAAGTGGTGGAGCGCATGAAAAAATAAAATCTCTAAGAGAGATTGCAATGAGTGAAACTTGCGTTACAAAATTACAATAAGCGTATGTTTAACTTTACCAAGACGCCACAAGCCAAACATAACCAAGATGCAGTGAAGTCCCTTAAACTAAATAAAGACATCAAAGTTGTCCCATTGGACAAAGGTAATGGTATAGCTATTCTAGATGCTGATGAATATGTAAACAAGCTCAATGCTATCATTGAAGATACTACCAAATTTACTGCTATCCCACACAACCAAAATGAATTGATGCTCGATCACCCTGTTATAAAACAACAGAATAAACTAAAATACTTTTTGAACAAATATGTGAAACCGTACGTGGACTCCCAAGTGTTCACTAAAATTACTCCTAGTGGGTCCTGTAGTGGCAAACTTTACGGTTCTGCCAAGGTACATAAAAATAATGTACCTCTTAGACCTATTGTCGCCAGTTATGGCACGGCCGAATATAACCTTGCCAAGTACCTAAACCAGTACATTACTCCTATAATTCCTACGGAGTACTCAGTACAAAATAACGCTGATCTGCTAGACAAACTCGCTAGCTACAAATTCTCATCGGATTCGAAACTCATCAGCTTTGATGTTGTTAGTCTTTTCACTAACGTCCCTCTCAAAGAAGTCATTGATCTAGCGTGTGATAAGGTGTATAGCTCCAATAACACAAAACCACCATATAGTAAAGACACCTTCAAAAAATTACTTCAATTCGCCACTGGTGGCATTTTCTCGTTCAACAACATTCTCTATCGTCAAAGTGATGGTTTGAGCATGGGTAGCCCCCTAGCCCCAACCCTCAGTAACTTATTTATGGGACATTTAGAACAGACTTTCCTACAAAATGATAAACTAAACCTAAAATTCTATGTCAGATAAGTAGTATATAGTGTGACATCCGGCGCGACGCTTCGCTTCACTTTGCTTCGCTTCGCTTCACTTTGCTTCGCTTCGCTTGCGCCGGATGTCACACTTTTGCGGGTTTTTTCAAAGAATCAAAATTTCAAAAATTTCAAAAATTTAGGTAGACTTCAAATTTCACGTGGCCGAAGGCCGAAGGGCGAAAATTTAAGCGTTTTTAAAAATACCCAATTTTCAAATTTTTCAAAATCTCAAATTTGAGAATTACAATTTTCACCGCTTAAATCATGACCGTTCCAGGACACCGAAAATTAGTATTTTTAAAAACGTCTTTTAAATCCATTTTTCAGGTTTTTAAAATATATCATGTGACTAAAAATATTTCTTTAAAAATGGAAGAAACAAAAGTGGAAGGAACTTCAGAAATGGAAGGAACCTCAAGAATATATCCTTCGTTATCATATGAACGTAGTTCTACTTTAATGGACATTGAAAAGATTAACATTGAAAGAATGAATAAAGAAAAACACAAAGATAGAGTTAGGTATATGAAAGATAAGGAATCTCAATTATTATTAAGATTAGAGCATTATAAAAAATTAAGAAAGAGATGGACTAAAGTTAAGAATGTAACACAAGGTATTGGCATATTCTTAACAATAAGTTTAGGTGCTTTGACAATTGTTATATCTTCAGGTTTTTTAGTAATTCCAGTAGTTGCTACAGCTTTAACAGGTACGGGTGTTTTTGCAACTTCACTTGTTACAATGTTAGATAAATCTTTAATAACTAAGAAACGAAAATCATTAAAAACTAAGCATTTACATATTAAAGAAGTCTATGATAAACTACATTACTACTTTCAAAGAGTATGTGATGATAATGTTATTACGTTAGATGAGATTGAAAAATTTGATCAAATAGCTAATGAAGTAAATCAAATATCATTTCAATCACAGACAGAAAAAGTTGATGATAAAAATAAAAAGGATGGAAAAATTTCGAGTGATGGTAAAATTTCTAATGAAGAAAATGACAAAATTTTTTTAGAAGAGCTAAAAACTTTATGCGAAAATTTAAGCAAAACTTTATTAAACAAAACTTTATTAAACAAAACTTAAAACGGGAAAACTTTAAACGAAAAGATGTCAGACAACAAAGCAATAAAAAAATAATTTGTTCAGTAAAATGTTTTTGCTGTATTCCAATGTTACCACAAAATTCAAATATTATATTTTAAAAATGGATAAAATTAGAGCTCATAATTTTAAAAGAATAAAACAATTAGAAGAGTTAATAAAACAAAGAAATATTATGAAAGAAAATCATCTTCAACATAGAATGATAAAAGCTGGTATTCAATCTGATATGTTTGAAAAAATGCAGCAAACCGAGCAAGTAAAAACTGATTTTGAGAAAACTATGAAACCATTTAAAACTCTTGAAAAAGAAAGTACAAATAATGATAAACAAATTGATATAACAGATCCAGAGCACAAAACTATATTAGATGACTATGGATTACTAGAATCAAACATTAATAAGAAATTACCAAAATCTATGCAATTTGAACATTCTATTTCATTTATAGATGGAAAAACAATATCTAGATTTTATCTCGGACAAAAAGAAATATTTCCACAACCTTTTCGAGGTATAATTTTTTCACCAGATAAATCTCCTTTTAATTTAGATAGAAATTTTGTTAATCTTTTAAGAGGAGCAGATTTAAATAATTATGCTGTAGAAGATCTCATAAAATATAAAGCTATGTTAGACAGAGTTGGTGCAGTAAAATCTCTTAGACGTTATAAACAATTAGAAAATTTATTATCAACGGGAGTTAAAGTAGGGAAAGGTTTATCTGAAAAACAAAAAACTGAAACAACTGTATTTTTACCAGATGATCCACAAGAATTACTAAATAGATTAAATATTTTAATATCTGCAATAAAAGAAGGACATAATTCTAGTTTCAATGAAATTCATGCTACATTGAAAAGACTGTTAGAAAAGAAGATTCTAAATGAAGAGGATTATAAAAGTATAACCGGACATCTCTGATGTCCTCCAGGGCTTCGCCCGTAGCTGAAATATGTTGTTTCTAATTTCTATCTATGATTTTTATTTATGATTTTTATCTATGATTTTTATCTATGATTTTTTATCTACGATTTTTATCTATAATATGTATTCAAAATTCTAACTAAAAAATGTGTTCAGCAGATTTAGACAAAATTAATAATCATTTAGAAAATCTAACAGAGATTTTGGGTTCATCAAAATTTAGTACGACGTTAAAAATTATAACAACTACTTCATCACACACTTGTAATTTAGAACCCATTCTACATTTGGAACAAAATAAAAATTATCAAATTGCATTGACTAGTTTCTCTACATTTAACACTATTCAAAACGTTATCAAAGATGTGAATGATCAATTTAGATATTCTACTGATAAAGGCAAAACATGGAAAATACTAACTTTTCTTCCTGGTTCTTACGAAGTTGAAACAATATCAAATGAAATTAAGAAACATTTAGGTATATCATTTAAAGATAAGAAACAATTACATTTTGCAGTTGAACCGGCAGTTAATAAATTTTCTCTTACTTTAGACGAAAATCATCAAGTTGATTTTAATCATGATAGATCATTGTCAAAGCTATTAGGATTTAATAAACAAACCTATAGTCAAGGTTATCATTTAGGTGAGAAGATTCCAAAAATAACTGAAATAAATTCAATTGTTGTACATTGTGACATTATTGAAGGAGGATATATAAATGGTAAATTATCAAATTTAATATTCAGTTTTCCAGCTTTTACTGTACCCATTGGTTATAGATTAAATGTAATTCCACAAACATTAATATATTTTCCTATTACAAGAAAAACTATTAACAACATTAACATTAGAATCACTGATGAAAAAGGACAAGAAATAAATTTTGGAGGTGAAGAGATTATGATAGATCTTTTGGTTCGGGAGGTATAAACTCCCACGCGAAGCTAGAGAAGTTTAATTTTCTTCTTCTTTAGAAACAAAAAATAAAAAAAATAAAAATAAATTTTTTTATTAAAAAATGAGTTAACTACCCCCAATAAAAAAAAAAAAAAATAAATTTAATCATCATCCAACTTTATCTAATAAAGTTTTGTCAGTTATTTGTGGAAGAACAGGATGTGTAAAAACTTATCTATTATTTAAAATTTTAACGACTCCAAATTTTTTGGATTATAACAATCTTATAATTTATACAACAACGGCAGCACAACCCGTCTATCAATTTTTAAAATATGGATTTGAAAATAATCTTAAAAAACAGCAATTGCTTCATTATTCAAAGAATATGAAAAATCTGAAGATGAAGAAGAAATAAGTTCGTGGTGTGAAGAAGCAGCAAAAAATAATCAGTTAGTAGAATCTAATAAAAATAAGCATATAAAGATACAATTAATAGATGATAGTGGTAATATGCAAGATCCTAGTAAACTAGATAAAACAATGAAACATTGTGTAATTTTTGATGATTGCGTTAATGATAGAAATCAGTCAGTTCAGAGAAATTATTTCACAAGAGGTAGACATAATAACTGTAGTGTTTTTTATTTAACACAAAGTATGTATTCATTAGACGGAAGTGTTATTAGAAAGAATGCAAATATATTTATACTATTTGAAATAAATGCAAGAAACTTAAGTGATTTGTTAAGAGATTTATGTGTAAGAAATAAAGATGAATTTAAACAATCGTGTAACAATGCTTGGTCAAAAGATTATGGATTCATTACAATTAATATTGATAAAAAAATTCATGAAAGAGTTATCGAAAATATTGTTCTCTGACTAGCTCGTCTCGAGAGGGGCTTCGCCCGCCCTGAAAGTCGATCGAAAATATTTTCGCGGAGTGATCGAACGGAGTGACCGAATAATTTTTTCTTATAAATTTTTTGTTAATAAAAATAAAAAAAATATGTTGAATGATTATAAGATAGAGCATGTACCAGTTTTAAAAGATTATCGTCATCCTACAAATCCTGTAAATTCGAAGAAAGAAGTTAGATTTTATTATCATCATAAATACGTAGCGCTCGTTACAGATTATAAAACAAAACATGGTATTAAACCGTGTGTTAAAACAAAAGACTTTCCACTTTGTTTAAGAAGTTTCCGAGTATTTTTGGCGTATAATAATTTATGGTGGTTGGTTAAGAAAGAACATTTAACAGCACATGAATTAGAAACATTACATCAATTACATATTCCTGTGTATATGCAAAAACGGAACCGAGGTTCTATGTAAAAATTCATTTTTTCTTTTAAAAAATATGAATCGTGAAATGTCTCTCGGACAAACGTCTAGGATTGATGAATTAATCAAGAAACAAACTGCTGAGTTTGATGCGCAAATTAAACATAGTAAACGTAGTAAACGTATTAAAAAACAGAAACGTACTAGGCGTAGTATTAGACGTAATACTAAAAAACAGAAAAGTGGAACAAAAGAAATATTTGAAACTCCTATTACTGATATCTTTTTTGATGATAGAATTAAGGATGAACTTGGTGATGATTTATGTAATTTATTTAATCCAAATGAAATTAAATATGAAAATGTATCTTTTATTAATGTAGTAAATGATATGCGGAAACTTTTAGCAAATGGTAAAATTATTAATTTACTTGGAAAAGTTATTAAAGATCAAGAAAATATAATTCAAAATTTTTACGTAACCTTCTATAATAAAAAATCATTTGAAACATGGTTTTCGAATCTGGATGAGAAATCCGATGCTAACGAATGGATTTTTACAGGTAATATTAAATATGAAGATTTTGGAATGAAGTTAGTACAAAGATCGCATAGAGGGGCAGGGATTAATATGAAATATAGAATCAAAGAATATTTCGGTGAATATTGTTATATTCCTTCTGAAGATTTTTGTTTTATTAAATGTTATAATGTTTTACGAGGTTTTAATGAAGAACAAGGAGAAATGATGAAAGAAATGTTTAATAATTTTTTATATAAAGAGAAAGCCACATCTAGAACAGGAGTAATGTCAAACTGCAAATTTTCTCAATTCAATAAATATTTTGGAGAATGTGTTCAATATTATAGTCCTGCCAATCGTCATTTAAATCCTAGAGGAATTGAAACGTTTCATAATTATGTTTATTACAATTATTTTCACGCAGGTTCAACAATTGGTCACTATTGTTTAATTAATAAATCTCATAAATTAAAAGCTATTAGAGAAATTGAAAATAATTTCAAACCCATATATAAAACAGTTACTGATGAAAATCTAACAACGCGTCCATATAAAATCATAACAAAGAAAAAAATTGACTATGGTTCAACATATATTTGGGATCTCGAAACTTTTCCCGATCCTAACTGTTCAACAGATCATCCTATTCCTTACGCTGTAGGAGCTATTAATTTTAATAAATTTATATGTTGTTTACCGAAACAAAGATTGAAAGAATTAGAAACACGTTTGTTAAGTGATATGATTAAAATTAAACGATCAAAAGATGAAGATGAAATTAAAAAACTTAAAAAACAGATTAATGAGTATAATAATTTAACTGAATTAGAATTTAATAAACTTCAAAATTGTGTGAAAATATTTACGAGAACTGAGGATGATGAATGTTCGATCGGGGGAAACCCAGAGGACGTATGTCCGATCCATCAATTTTTTAAAACTCTTGGAAAATTTAATTATTCGAGAGTAACTTTAATACCTCACAATTCATCAGGTTTTGATTCCTATTTTCCGATAAAAGCTAATTTTAAATTATCTAAACCGCCTCTTAAAACTTCAAGAGGAATACTGACTGCTTCATTACAAAATCCTTATACAACTGAATGTGTTAGTAGATACATTCAAAAATCTTTTAGATTTAAAAACAATATGAAAAAAGATTCACCGTCAGGTAAATTAGCACTTCAAACTATTATAATGAAATGTAGTTATCAACATGTAAAAACAAGTCTTTCTAAATGGTGTGAGAATTTTAAAATTCCTACGAATGTGTGTAAATTAAATTATGAAATTGGAGACATAACACATGAAAATTATAAAGAAAAAGAAAATGAATGGAGACCATATTTAGTTAACGATATTCTTTCTTTAGCTTTTTGTATCTACAAATATAATAGTGTTATGCGAGATTTAGTTGGTGAAGATATAACTACTAATTTAACATCCTCTGCTTTAACATTTAACGGTTGGATGAAAAGCGTACAAAATGACAATATAAATATTCATTCTCATATAGATTTATGGGCTAGAAATTATATTAGAAAATCTGTTAAAGGTGGAAGAGTTTCAGCAAATATAAGAAAATACATATCGCCATTTTGTAGCATCTTGTTACCAATATTAAAACAGTATTTACCTGGTCGCTACGCTGGTGGGGCTTTGTCCCCTGGAAATAATTTAATAGATTTAATGAAACAGTATCGAGATTTAGGAGATAAAACTGAAATTTGTAAGAAAATTTCAAATCAACTACTTGAACAAAAAAATGAATTTCTAATGGCTTTTGATGCAACATCTTTATATCCATCAGCTATGTATGATGAAAATTCAGAATACCCTAAAGCTGAATCAGCTAGAAAATTTCGTCAAGAAGAAGAGCGGGAAATAGTATATAAATTTAATACTCAAACATTTAGACCTAAAACTGGAATATTCTCTGTTGTGTTTCAATATCCGAATGATATGTTTTTCCAACCAGTTCCTATAAAAGATAAAGTTAAAAACCAAAATAATAATTCTCATGTAAAAGTAATCAGGTTTAGAAATGGTATATGTTATGATGTATTAACTTCTGTAGACATACAAGAAATTGTTAGATGTGGGGGAAAAATCTTACATATTACTGATGGTATAATTTATGAAAAAAAATATCAAGTTTCACCATTTCGAAATTATATTGAAAACTGTTTAATTTGAGAAAAAGATATAAAACAGAAGGAAATACTGTAGGTGATGAGTTAATTAAATTATTGATGAATTCGCTATATGGCAAAACTGTGCAAAAAGATATAACCACTAAATATCATTTATGGAATGAGAATACATTGAGAAAAAATTTCACTCAAGAAGTAAAAGATTATGAAAAATTAAATGATGAACAATATTTAGCGAAAGTAGAAATGGAAGATGATGAATTTCTCAAAACTAATATTGTAAAAGATGGGAAGACGTCATTCATGCCATCACACTTAGGTTCTTTCATTCTTTCTCACTCTAGAAGAATCATGAATAACTTTATTTTAGAAATTAATGGTTTCAAAGAAAAATACATTCATTATACAGATACTGATTCAATATATATTTCCAATGAGCTCTTTAATAAATTAGATGCTGCTGGATATGTTGGTGGGGAATTGTGTCAAGGAAAAAATGATTATGGAAATGGTGGAATTATTTTTGCAATCTTTATTGCTCCTAAAATAAAATATTGTATTACTGTAGATGAACAAGGGAGACTTAGTGAAAAGAAAACATTCAAAGGATATTCACAAGATAAAGTAAAAGTAGAAGATTTTCTAAAATTATATTCGGGGAAAACATTATCGACTACAGTTAATAAACCATGGAAAAGATCTTTAGAAACTGGAATTAGTATTCCTGTAAAAAAAATAATAATACTGAAGAAAAAAAATTTTCTGGTCAAATAAATATTCTTAAACGTCAAGCACCTGATGAAAATGAAATTATGTTACCTTATAACGGAGAAGATATTCAAGCTGAAATATTTCAAACAATCGTCTGTGAGAGTAATTTAAGTGATGATGATGACACGTGGGAATAATAATTTTTTTATTACATCTAAAAACTTATTACATCTAAAATTTTTATTACATCTAAAAACTTATTACATCTAAAAATTTTATTACATCTAAAAACTTATTACATCTAAAAATTTTATTACATCTAAAAACTTAATACATCTAAAAATTTTATTACATCTAAAAACTTATTACATCTAAAAATTTTATCATATTAAATTTTATCGAATATTTATTATCTATTAAGTTTTATCATATTAAGTTTCATCATATAATGTTTTATCAAAAGATAATTTAAATTTATTTTCACTAACTATTGATTCTTCATCATCATCATCAATTGATTCTTCATCATCATCATAAATTACACTTTTTGGGATTGGATACCATTCCGTGATAGGAAATATCTAATTCTAAATTACATTTCTTATCTGATAATAATATAATAGAGAAAAATATTGGTCTTTGTTCTCTTTTGGAAAATTTAATAACACCACTATAATCTGAATCACTTTTAGTTTTTATTAAAGATGATAAAATTTTAAATTGATTAGATGTAAATCCTAATTTAAATTTTGTAGACCCGACGCATAGTTGTCTAACAGTATCTTCAACTATACCATCATTATTATTTTCAATTGTAAGAAAATGAAATTTAGATAAATTTTTATAATTACTAATATTTTTATAATCTTTTTTACCATTTACACCATTTTCAGATGTTTCTGAATCATCATTATTATCATAAGATTCTTTAAGATCGGGCAAAGCCCTAGAATCTTCGGTTCGTTTATTATGATTATGATTATGGTCATTGTTAATAGTATAAGGTGTAGTCCACATATAAATTTTCTCTTGTTGAGCTAAACCATTTATATAAGATTTTAATAAATTAATATTTAAGTTGAAATATAATCCTATATACGTATCATCATCATATCTTTGGGGCATTTCTAATGTTTCTTGTTTATAAATTGTGTCTCTATAATAAACTTGACATAGTAATTCTTCATTATGTTTTTTACTCTCTATGTGAATGTTATATTGATTTTGATCGTCAACAAATAATCTAATTTTTTCTTTCGAAAAAGATTTTAATTTTTTAACTAATTCTTTAATATTGATATAATTAATAATTTTAGTTTCTATCCAATCAGTATTACTAATTGGTAACACTGCTCTAATAAATCCATAAACATTATTATGACCTATTATAACCATATTTTCTTTATTTAATTCAACATAAGCTACATCATTATATTTACTTACAATCTCCATAAATTTAATAAATGGATCACCTGGAAATAAACAATAATTAGTTTCTATAGAAGGTAAACCTTTAGTCTGTTCTCTAAATATTTCGGCTTGTAATTCAAACAAAAGATTAACATCTATACATGGATTATTATTATTATTATTAACAAAACATTTATTTTCAAATCCCGTTGATCTCGTCGAATAAGAAGAACAGGATGATGCGGACGAATATAATTTTTTTAAATTTGGGGTTTCCATTTTTTATTTTTATTAGAAAAAAAAATTTATTTTTTTATTGTTAAAAAATGATGTTACCAAATGTTGGTGGAGGTGCATATATCCCGAATAATCGTGAATTAGAAATAGAAATAGAAAATTATATCATGAAAACTGGAGACGTTTTATCTGGTCCATTGCATCTTTCTATTCTTCCACAACAAAATACAGAGTTAACAAATAAACAATATGTTGATACACAAATCAATGACTTAAAAGAAAAATATATAAACGATGTTTTGGTTCCACTGATGAACGAATTAAAGTTGCTTAAACTTAATGACAAATCATTAAACGAAAAATTATTAAAACTTGATAAAAAGGATAGAGAGCTAGAAGCAGATATAGCAAAACTTTTTAAAAAGATTTCTGAACAATCAAAAATTTTAATATTACTTTCTTTAAATTTAAAATCTGCTGTAATTAAAAATAAACATCAGATAAAAATGTTAAAAGAACAATTAGAAGATGAAATAGAAAATCTACCTGAAAGAATTAAAAAAAATTTAAAGCAGTTACAAACTACATTCCAAAAAAGTGTTCATGAATTGAGTTCTAAAATTACTCAACAAATGAAAAAGATGAATAGAATAATAAATGAAGTAAACTCACTTAATCAAAAATTTGATAAAATGAAAACTCTTAAAATCAATTTAGAAAATGAATTAAAGAAAAATTTACAAGAAAACTCTAAAGAAAATAAAGAACAGTTAGATTCTGTTAAAAGACAATTAGATGTTCTTAAAATTAAGTTAAATGCACTTAAAACGGCATTGAAGATTAATCAGCAGAAAATGCAAGTTAATAGAAAAGAAATTAAAGTACATCACACGCTGCTTGACGCAATAGATAAAGTGCAACAGTCAATTAATAAAGTTATCTCGAAGTTGTTGTCCATTCACAAACGTAAATCTTGATCGACGAAGTCTTGGGTTTCTAACCTATCGGAGCGAAGCTCCTCAGGTTACTAACCAATCGGAGCGAAGCTCCTCGAGGCTTTAGCCGATCGTAAATATTTTTTCTCAAAAGTCAAATTTAATCCTAAAAAATGCCTATAATTTATAAACACAATCTTAAACATTTTGCTTCAAATCAAAAAATTGCTCATGAACCACGTATGAATCCTGTCTATCATTATGATAATAGAGAAACAGTCGGAACACAAAAGTTCCTAGGCACCGCAGGTGCCGTTCACACGGAACGAGCTGGGATCTTCTCTGGTATTGGTAGTATCGTTAACTTAATTAAAAATAACAAAGATTTGATTACATCTGCCGCAAAAGGAGCAGCTGCTATAGGTAGTACAGCTAGTGCAATATCAAATGCTGTCAAGTCTCAAAACGAATTAAAACAACTAGAAGCTATTCGTAAACTTAGGAATGATTCCGAAGAACTAAAAAATTTAAAAAAACTTTCAGAGGAAACAAAAAATAAAATTGCTAACATTGCTGTTGGGGAACCCTTGAGGAGCGGAGCTCCGTCTGATAGTAAACATAATGAAAAAAACAATTGAAGAAATAAGAGGTAATGGGCTAGCAAAATTCTAAAATTATATTTTAGTAAAATTTTTTAGTAATTTTTTTAGTAAAAATTTTTTCTGTCTGTGAGAAAAACAAAAAGTCAAATTATTTTTTATAAAAATGTCTTCGCTTATCGAAAATAAATTTAGATTAGACGATCCTCCGTTCGTCAGTAATAATCAAAAAAAGAATGACTATATAAGAATTGCTATGAATCCCGGATCTTCCAGTAGAGTAAATACTGGAGGTGATTTAATTTTTGAAGTTGATAATCAGCAGAGTTATATATATTTACCTGATTCGTTTTTACATTGTGAATATTCTTTATATAGTGATGCTAATTTTACAACACCATTACCAGAAACCGATAATATTGCACTAGAGAATAATTTTTTTCCTAGATTATTTACACAAATGCGTTTAGATGTTGCAACTCAAAATATAGAAACAATAAGTGATTCTCCAGGTGTAATTGATACAATGCTTAGATTTATAACAATTGGTGAAAATAATAAAAAGCATGAAATCGAAGGTTGGTTTCCTGATACTAATGATGGTATAATTGTTGATGATTTAACTCACGCTGGAACAGATGCAGCAGGAATCGCGAAAGATGTAGAAAATATTGCAAAACATTTAAATAAAACAAATAATGATGCATATAAAGAAAGACGTGAATTTAACAAGAAAAGTAAACAGACAGTTAATTGGTCATTGTCTCCATTATTCGGATATTTAGATTATGACAAAATATCATATCAATTAAAATTTAAATTAATAATTCATCGTACAGCAAATAATGAATTAATCTTTTTTGGTGAGACTGGAAAAAAAGCATATTTAAAAATTGATAGACTTGAATGGTGGATTAAGCATATTACTCCTAGTTTAGAGATTGAAACAGCTATTGCAAAAAGATTAAATACTAACAAACCAATTCCAGTAAATTTTCTAAAGCGTACTGCTAGTTCAGTAACTTTTTCCGAACAAAGATTTAACTGGCATTTTACTAGAACTGCGAATACACCAAGATATTTATTACTAACTTTTCAAAGAAATAATTCTCCAAGTTTTGATAAGAACAATAATCTCTTCCATATTAATACAATTCGAAGTTTACAAGTTTCATTAAATCAAACCCGATATCCAATTGATCCATTAAGATTCGATGATACCAATAATCAATTTATGGAAGGATATGATTCTTATCGAAATCTTTGTATAGAATTTGAAGTTGAACCACAATTAACTCCTGGAGATTGGAGACATTTATATCCAATTTTCTGTTTCGATTTAAGTGCACAATCTGAAGATATTATTAAAAATGGTTGTGATGTAACAATTAATATTGAAAAGAAAGATTCCACAACTTCATTGATAGCTTATGGTTTATTGCTAGAAGATGTAAAATATTCTATTGAAATTCTTAATGGAAAGATGACTAGGATAAGTTAATTAAAATTTTTTTCATAACTAGAATAGATTAAAAATTCTTAACTTAAAATTTTTTCATAACTAGAATAGATTTAAATTTTTGATAACTTAAAATTTTTTTATTAAAAATTTCGCAAGCGAAAAGTAATAATAATAATAAAACTGTTGAATTAAAATTACGTAATATTGTTGACAAAAATACACCTAAAACTATTACGATTAACAAAAAAAAGTATTACATAAGTAAACCAATGATAGAGAATATTCAATTACAAGAAGAAAAGAATGGCGGGATTCTCCCATTAATTCCACTAATAATAGGTGGCATAGCAGCTGCAGGAAGTGTTGCAGGTGGGACAGCTGGTATTGTCCAAGCAGTAAATAAAAATAAATCAGAGAAGGCAGCATTAGAAGAACAAAAACGTCATAATAGAGAGTTAGAGAAAGTTGCTAGGGGTGAAGGAGTAGTAGATAATTTTATTAGTAAATTAAAATTAGTTGATGAAGGAAAACGAGTTCTTAAAAATATTCTCCACAATGTTGATGATTTAATTGAAATTAAAGAAACTAAAGATGGTTCTGGAATATATCTAAGTCCTAGTATGATTCGGTAATAACCTCAGGACCTTTGGTCCGATCGGCTAAATCCTCTGAACAAAGTTCTATCGGCTAAAGCCTCAGGACCTTTGGTCCGATTAGGTACAACATTTATTTTATCTTTTAAATTTTTTTTATCTTTTAAATTTTTTTTATCTTTTAAATTTTTTTTATCTTTTAAAATGAATTCTAAAAATTCCGAAAATTTAATTAAATTAAAAATTTCAAATTTAGATTTATTGAATTATCTATTAAACAAAAATGAAAACTCAAATTGTCAGCATATTGGAGGTGACAAGAACAAAGTTCCATACCACTTCGGTGGTGATATACAAAAAACATTAGAAAACTTTCCTGGATTTATTTGGAGTAAATATTCGAAAGAAAAACATCTTCCTGGTCATTCATATACCGGTCCAGGAACTCGATTAGATATAAGACTAGATGAGAATAATAATCCGAAACCAGGTGAAGAACCAATAAATAGAGTAGATGCCGCAGCTTACAGGCATGATTTAGCTTATCGAAATCATGATCTAAGTTCTCGACATGCAGCTGATAAGAAGATGATTCAAGAATTAGATAGTATTCAAAACCCTACATTTAGAGAAAAAATTGAAAGAATGTTTGTTAAGAAAGCTTTACAAGCTAAAATATTATTCGGACAGGGTTTAAATGAAACGACAGCAAAGCTGTCTGAGAGCAACGCTCGAACTAATAACTCTGAGAGCAACGCTGGAACCTACGCGTCCGAAATCCACAAGGAATATAGAAGGCCTAAATATTTATTGAAAGTAAAAGTATTTAATAAAGATGATATTTGGAGTGCTGATCTTATTCATATGCCGAATGAAAGGGACTACAAATACGCATTGACCGTTATAGATTTATATACACGATACGCTTGGGTAAAGCCTTTAAAAAATAAAAGTGGTCTATCAGTTAAATATGCGTTTGAAGGAATCTTTAAAGAAAGTAAGAGAAAGCCAAGGAAATTGTTTGTTGATAAAGGATCGGAATTTTATAACCGAAACGTTCAGCCACTATTTGAAACTGTTTATTCAACTGAAAATGCAGGGAAGGCCGTAGTGATAGAAAGATTCAATCGGACGTTGAAAAATATAATTTTCAAAAAATTTACTCAGCAAGGAAATCAGAAATGGTTGAAGATATTACCAGGAGTTGTAGAAGAGTACAATAATAAAGTTCATTCTGGTATTGAAGAAACCCCAAAGAATGCTTCTGACGACCCTGATTTGATACGAAAGAAAATATTCGAGAATAATAATTCGAATGAGAGTAATCCGAATTTGCAGAAACTTAAGCCGAAATTTAAAATTGGAGATAGAGTTAGAATATTTAAATATAAGAATAAATTTGAAAAAGGCTTTGTTGGTTATTGGACTAAAGAAATATTTGAAGTTTGCAAAATAAATCAAAGTTATCCGATTACTTATGAAATTAAAGATTTAGATAATGAGGATATCAGAGGCCGTTTTTATCAAAATGAATTACAGAAAACAGAGCTTTAACCTCTAGGTGGCGCTTTAGCTAGCTTCGCTTGAGTTATAGATTGTTTAACTCTAACATAATATCTAGAAATGGTACTCCTTCCTGTAATTTAAATAAAACATAAAGACATAATTGTCCACAATAAGTAGTGCCTGGTGTTTGAATTTGAAACGTATTGTATGTTCCCGTTCCAAGTAATTCTTTTACTTCATTTGTAGGGTGCAAACCGTATGAATCAAAATAATAGTTCTGCTGATGATTTTTAACGCCTGCTGACCAATGTACACCTTTTTCATTTGACGTATGAAGATTTGTTATGAAATTTACAGTTATTGATGGAACTTTGTTCCGGGAACTGAAGGTTCCTGTTGGCCTATTTTTTAGGAATTGTAATTCGTTTCTCATTAGAACATGAAAATTCTTTATTCCCAATTGATTAGCAATCTTATTTAAATCGAAATTCGTTGTTGTCTGTGTTCCATATAATTTCAAAAACTCATTTATGTTGCTCATTTTATAATAAAAAAATTTCTTAAGGGACCCCTAGAAGTCAGAAGGGGGGGTATTGATTTAAAACTGTTCTCTAATGTTGTCTTTCCTTACTACTTAGTCAGAAGGGGGTATTGATTTAAAACATTTTTATAATGATGACTTTCCTTACTACTTGGGGGGGTATTGATTTAAAACTGGTCTCTAATGATGTCTTTCCTTACTACTTATTCAATTTTGAAATGATTTAATTTAATCTAAATTTAAACGTTACATTGTTGCATTGTATTAGTAGAGTTGGTGTTTCGCACATCTTTTATCAATAGTAATTCATTACTCATCAATATGTGAAAATTCTTTATTCCCAATTGCTTAGCAATCTCATTTAAATCGAAATTTAATGTGGTTTTGTTTGCTGTATATTTTTCGGAAGTCTCTGATGTTTCTCATTTTTATAGAAGATACAATGTTTCTATTATATTCCCGTAAATGAGAAATTAAAAACAACACATGGATATTTCAATTTGGTTACATCCACTTTGCATACATTCAATTTGGATACATTGAAATACATGTAAATTTGTCCACGCGAGGACAAGGTTTCATTGGATGAGAGAAAAATGACGTCATATAACAACATAATGAAAATGATTGAAAACAGGAAATAACATTGCATTTAAAACAGGAAATAACATTGCATTTAAAACAGGAAATAACATTGCATTTAAAACAGGAAATAACATTGCATATAAGATACAATTTTTCTAAACAATAGGATTTCTGTCCACGCGAGGACAAGGTTTCATTGGTTGAAACACTCTATTGTATTTGCATGTGCAAGAGGAAATAACATTGCATATAAAACAGGAAATAACATTGCATATAAAACCGACAGATACAAGTTTTCTAAACAATGGGATTTCTGTCCACGCGAGGACAAGGTTTCATTGGATGAGAGAAAAATGACGTCATATAACAACATAATGAAAATGATTGAAAACAGAAGGGTTGAATAATCAATTATTCCAAAAACCCTCATCTTGTGAAAGACAATGCTCCAAGATTGAAAGATTAGTTTTTAACAGTCGTATAGGAAGCGAGACTCTACAAAGAGTCTGAAATTTATCTGCCAGTTTTGCCAACTTCATTGCGAAGCTCAATTCAGTTCGTGAAAAGTTAATATTGTGATGTTTTAAGAGATATGTGAAATCTGCTTTATTATTCTCACACAAGGATAATATATGATTTGCGTGTTTTCCAATAAAAATTTTACATGTGACACTCAAAAGATGGCTTTGTTTTTCGTATTTCAAGTGTTGTTTCAAAGAATTCACTGTCGTTGAAATGTCCCCCGCCGGTTCTGTAAAATATTCCACTGATTCGATGAATGTATGACGTTCAACAACACTTTCCTTCAACTGTTTTGTAAATGTTTCGATTCTGAAGGGAAGTGCTGCTTCCTTCTTTGCTCTGGCTGCGATTTTATGTTGCTCTTTGTATGCTTTTCGAGCAGAACGTATAGCGTCAGGATTGAAGAGTAGAGGCGCTTTCTTCACTTGCTGGTCTATATACGAAAAGTATTCAGAATGTTTCTCCGATGGAATGAACAAATCCGCAATATTTTTGAAGAACTCTGGAAGTACCGTTGCTATGTTGGCTTGTTGTTCAACGACTGCTTGACTCATGATTGACGGATAAATTAGTACAAATCACTATGTTCAAAATATAAGAATAACGTAATTGAAGATAGCGGAACGATGAGAGCAAGCAGATGATAAGTGTTGATTGAAATAATATCACAACAATCTGAGCACACGATACAATGACAGACGAGAGAGATAAATGAAAACAGTACAGCTGGCAGATATCTTAACGTCATACGGGTGTGCTGACGCACTAACAAGAATTAAAACAACTCGCCTAACGTACAATTAAATGTCATTGTTTCACAGAGTAGTAGCAGCTGTTTGTTCTTTCATACATTGTTTCCTTTCAAATGTTTGAGTTGGAGGACACAGCTCTTTACACTGAAATGCCTTTTATTCATAAATGCGAGAAGCAGATGTTCTCTACAATTGAGTGTTTATCTGAGTGCAATGCAGTAGATAAATTGTAAGAACGCCAGGAGCGGTCATGATTTGAGCAATGAAAATGATCATAATCACAAATTTGAAATTCTCAACTTTTATGATTTTTGGTGTCCTGAAACGGTCATGATTTAAGCGGTGAAAATTGTAATTCTCAAATTTTGAGATTCTTAACTTTTATGATTTTCGGTGTCCTGGAACGGTCATGATTTAAGCGAGGGTGAAAATTGTAATTCTCAAATTTTGAGATTTTGAAAAATTTGAAAAATTGGGTATTTTTAAAAACGCCCAAATTTGTGAATTTAGGTCTTCATAACCTGAAAAAGGGTTCAAATTCATGAATTTATGTCGTTTTTAAAAAGTACCATTTTTGAAAAATGGTACTTTTTGAATGGACTAAATTCATGTATTTTAGGTCTTAAAAACCTGAAAAAGGGTTCAAATTCATGAATTTATGTCGTTTTTTAAAGATACTATTTTTTTGAATTTTAGGTGTCCTGGAACGGTCTAAATTCATGTATTTAGGTCTTAAAAACCTGAAAAAGGGTCTAAATTCATGAATTTATGTCGTTTTTAAAGATACTATTTTTTTGAATTTTGTGGTGTCCTGGAACGGTCTTTTGCCCATTACTTTTTCAGCCCCCTCGAAAAATTCTAGATGATGTACAACTGCTTCTACTTCATCTTTTTTTGGTGAAATTTAAATAATACGGATCCACTGGCCTTCAGCCGTGTCGCCGCATTGTTCTTATGTGCATCTTCGCGTGATCCTTTTCGTTATCGTCGTTATTCAGCGTCCGTGATCCATCGATTGTGATTCCTATTCACTTTCTAGCTTCGTGCAACCGCAAGCTCTTTTGGTCACGTGATCTGTGATATCATTTACCAGGCTTTTCATGCACAAAGTTTCTGATCATCCGGAATAAGGCGATCTTTTTCTAACAAGCGCACTCGAATCGTCGTGGGGGAGTGTGGTTATTGTGTTGGACTGCACTTCACAAGGTTCTGCGTTCCAGGTTCTTAGGTTTGTTATTTTCTTTATCACAACAAAGTCAATGCCATCCCCTAAAGTACCCATTCGAGAAACTCGATCATCGTCCCTATCGTCTGGCATGTTTCAAGAATTAAAAGTATTGATTGAAAGATCGAAAACTGAGGTTATTGACTCATTAAAGCAGGAAATTCGTGTCCTTCAAGTCACTGACTGACAGAGTACAATTTCTTGAGAATGCCAACAATGATCGAGATATCGCTCTTTACCTATTTTCTGATGCCTTTCCTGATATGGTTATTACTAAAATTGATGAGAGATAGTTCAGAGAGAACAATATAATTGTATTCGGTGTCGAGGACAAAAGTAATGGCACTCAAAATGAGAGGAAAAACTTTGACCTTTCCCTGCTTTCTCAAGTTTTTCAAGAGCGGAATGTTCACAGCGAGATAAAAGTTCTCCAGCACAATCATATTGGGAGAGTGACAGTTGGTAGAGGACGACCCATTCGTATCACGTTAAGTGATTTTTCTGAAAAGCAGACTATATTGAAGAATGCTTCTACCTTGAAAAATTCGGATAGCTTTTCTCGTGTCTATATCAAGACTGATATGACCCCTTTCCAGCAACAACAGTGGAGAATAAATGTAACTGAACTTCAACAAATGGGCAGTGTGGGAGACGATGTCGTCATTTTCAGAAATCGATTTGCCCCAAGGCAGTCGATACGGAATTTTGGCGGATGATTCTATACGGTCCTATCAACAATAATGTTATGACTGATGACAGAGTGTTTTTTCCTTCAATTTTGATGTCCAATGTCCGCTCCATTTTCAAAAAAATGATGAGATATCGGCACTGATCCTAACTTAGCATGCATAACTGAGACTTGGTTAAATCCAAGTATCCCTGACTCTATTGTGTCTTTTTGTGACTCTGACATTTTTAGGGCTGATAGAGTTGAACGTGTTGGCGTAGGTGTTTGCATATATGCATGTGAACAGATAATAGTTATGAGAATACACTTGTCAAATCACCCATTGTATTTCGAATCCCTATGATTATTACTGCCGGCGTCCAACATCCTTTTGATTTGTGTATATATGCCGCCTCACGTCTCTGCTCAACTTCTGTGTGATGTCAAACTTTTCATTGTTGAAACTGTTGAGCAAATTTTTAATTGTAACTTTGACTTTCCTGTCATCATAACCGGATACTTCAATCACATGTGCATCGCAGATATTTCCACTTATCTTGGCTTGACTCAAATTGTGACAGAACCGACTCGCGGCAATAATGTTCTGGACCGTGTTCTCGTGAGTGACGGCATTGAATCTAAGTATTTTTGTAAAATTGGTCCACATATTGGCCTTTCTGACCTCAAAACGGTCTTTTGTTATTCATTAACAGAAAAAAGTGTTCAGCAGAACCATCCAGTTTTTCGACCCCTGTATGCATAGAAGTAGATAATAGTACACTAGAATGGAAGTTTGATATCTTGCTTATGTAAAATTATGGCACATGGAAAAATCTATGGTTTGTAGATGAGCTTCGAATTCATAGATCAAATTATTTGCCAAGTCGGTTGTGGAAGTTGTTGACAGCCAATTACAGGATTTTCTTGGAATTTTAGGTGAGATGGTAGTATTGTCTAATATGAAATGGCCTTTATTCCATGGATGTATTCCATAATATGCTGCATCTCTTTGTAGCAGTCATTGACAGCTATTATCGAATTTTTCAATACTGGAATACGGATTAAAAATTGGTTCACAAAGTCATAATTGAAAGTGGTTGGTGTGCTGTTTGTAAGAACACGTGAAGAATTCAATGGATAAAAATTCTAATTGTTGGTTGACTTTTCCTTCAAGCGGTAAAGAAACCTAGCGTTTTTCTGGAATAAACACATTGAAAGCAACTTTAGCTACAAGCATCACTCAGATAAATTAAATGTCGCTGGAACTTTTCAATTAATCATTGAATGACAGATGTGATATAGTGTGATAATATTTTGGAAGCTGCATCCGAAAGCATGCCAATATTTTAAATATTGTTCGAATATAATGAACAGGGGAACCCTTTAAAATAAAATGAATACTCGAAGATTTATTGGCTTCTGATTTCAAGCTGGAGCAATGCATGTCCTGCAAATCGACATAACAGGTTGTAACAGGTTGTTCATGATAGATTATAGGAGCGATATTTCAAAATGATGAACGTACAGAACGTTTCAAAGGATTTCCTTCTCTGTCATCCTGTCGCTGCAGTATTTTGTAAATTGAATATTGCTTTTCTGTACATGATCTTTGGATAAGGAGCAACAATGCAGATCACAAATTTGCTTGATGAAAGTAAATACCAACTAAAAAACAAGAAAGCCAGCTCGTGTAATTTGCTTTTTGCCCGAACTAAGTTCCCCGGCGTGTGCCATAATTCCCATGCAATTTCCATTCTAGGACTTTCTATAGTATTGTTAATTTCTATGGGTTTGCGTATCTTTCATTGTACCATAGCTATTGGCTATTAACTATCCTTTCATAGGACAAAACAGAATAACAATCATTTGTAAATTTGTTGAATCTGTATCATGTGTAAATTGGTCTAAATTCTATTCGATGTTTTACTCTCCTGAAGAGAAATGTTCATTTTTCATGAAATTGTCAATATTTGTTTGTATGAGAACATCCCCATTACCTATGTCGAAACCTGACAAGCCGTGGATAACTCCCTACATCAAGAACCTGATCCACCAACGCTGAATGGCCTATCGTAGACGTGATTTTCCATAATACAATGCTCTAAAGGAAAAAGTCAGGATCCATAGAGTAAATAGTGGTAACTCCGCATTTGTTAAATCCCCAATGTGTATACACTTTCGATTTTATTTAATGAACTCAAGGGCGATACAGTCGGAATTGTTTCCGAGTGTGAGATATGCACATTTATGCAGTTTTACAGAAATAACAACGGAATTGAGTGATCATGACAGCATAAAGCAGAAGGAAATGATGTGATTTTACAGATCGTCTGTGTCATGACAGCCTTGGAGAGTTAATGTTTGTTAAATGAGCAACATGATGACCTGCCACCTGCCATTGCTTTCGTGCTCAACCTCAAGAGCTTCTGTAGCGAGATCATATCATAAGCAACCTGCTGGCAGAGTAAAATAACAGAATCAAAGACAATGAATTCAATCAACTTTGAGAGAAGTAAATGGGTCTACATCACCATTCAGATTCAAGAACTGAAGCATGAATTTAGTGAATCATAAATTCATGATGATGAAAACTGAATGAAAAATATGAAAATTCAGCCATTACAGCAGAATAAGATCTCGAATTTTTCATGAAGAGCTCCATTATAATACCGTTCATTAGAGTTCCTTGATCATCAGCATAATTTCCGCTTTGTTGGGATGCTTGTTAGCGAATTTTCATTCCTTTTGATATCCAACTTGTTTCATACTACTTATATAGGAGAGTCATCTCGGTAGTATATAAATGGGCAAAAGTTTGACTTTTTTCAAAAGTGCTCAAATATTTTTTTGGACCACGGGAACGTAATCCCCGCAAAAACTGAATATTTTGATATAAAATTTTTCAATTTTCAATTTTGTAAAATTTTCACTCTATACACATACTTTTTTGAGTCGACACTCTAGCTATATATCCCTACTCTATGTCAGGATCGAAATAACAAAGGCTAAATTCAAATGGTGTGCTAAGTCGAAGCAATCAGTTAATGACATGTGGAATGCTACAAATTTAGTTTCAGAGAAAAAGTATGATGATGGCCTAAGCAGTTTACTCGATAGGTGCGGTTCAATCAGCGCATCAGTTGAGGCTATCAATTTTGTTTTTGCCTCGTCATTTGAGACTACCGATGGAAACTTCAGTCCATCTCGCGAAGAATATTGCCAACCAATGTGTGTTTCTGATGAAAGAGTGGAAGACGAACTCAGGAAGCTAAACCCTACCAAGGCGTTTGGCTCTGATCTAGTTACTACAAAGCTCTACAAATCTGCAGCAACTGTACTTGCCTCCACCTGTCCCACCTATTCAATGCTTGTCTCAAAATGAAATATTTTCCTCAATTATGGAAGTAAGCCCATGTAGTCCCAGTGCCTAAAAAGAACAAACCATCAATAAATGTTCTCAGGCCTATCTCCCTCCTCCCAATGCCAGGAAAGATTTTTGAGAAAATTATTGCACTGCAATAAAGTGTGCAATTTTGGCACGCAGCTGGCATTTATCAACATGGTGCTCTTCCTGGCGCTTCAACTACAACGGCCCTCATTTCTTTGCATGACCATATAACTCGCATGTTGGATTCTGACAACGCATCAGGTGTTCAGATATTGTGCTACGATTTGGTGAAAGCGTTCGATAGACTTGACCATTTTGAGTCGTCTTACTGAGAGTAATTTTCCACCAAATCTGATAGCGCTGATGGCGTCTCACCTATGTCGTTGAAGTTAGCACCAACTTCAACACCAACTTTTTGAATAGAGTTTGTACAGAATAGGAAACCACATGTTTAGGTACTACTGATGACGCAGAGTTTGTACAGCCAAAAATTTTTCCAAAATTCGAACTCCTTCACCTTCAAAATTCAAATTTAAATTCGAAAAATTGGTGCAAGTATTGGTGCTACCTGGTTAGCGAGTTTGTACAGCATTCCGATGAAAAAATTTAGATACAAGAGCAAAAAACTGAGTTTGTACAGCAACTTCCAGAACTTTCCTTACACGAACAACCGGAAAAAACCGCCAAAAACCGATTTTTTCAAAAAATGATAAGATTTTCCAGAAAAGTTCTTGGTGCTACATGGAAAATGAGTTTGTACAGTGCTCTAACCGGTGGAAGAGTGTTCTACTAATCCAGTCTGAGTTTGAACACACACTTCTCCGACACTCCAGCACTCCTACGACCGGTAAATACCGGTTATTGTACAGTAACTACAAGAATACTGCCCATTTATGAACAAATCAATTGGTGCTACATGGAAAATGAGTTTGTACAGTGCTCTAACCGGTGGAAGAGTGTTCTACTAATCCAGTCTGAGTTTGAACACACACTTCTCCGACACTCCAGCACTCCTACGACCGGTAAATACCGGTTATTGTACAGTAACTACAAGAATACTGCCCATTTATGAACAAATCAATTGGTGCTACATGGAAAATGAGTTTGTACAGTGCTCTAACCGGTGGAAGAGTGCTCTACTAATCCAGTCTGAGTTTGAACACACACTTCTCCGACACTCCAGCACTCCTACGACCGGTAAATACCGGTTATTGTACAGTAACTACAAGAATACTGCCCATTTATGAACAAATCAATTGGTGCTACATGGAAAATGAGTTTGTACAGTGCTCTAACCGGTGGAAGAGTGTTCTACTAATCCAGTCTGAGTTTGAACACACTTTGACATCCAACTTAGAGAAACTTATAATTCCATGATCATAAATGGGCAGTATTCTTGTAGTTACTGTACAATAACCGGTATTTACCGGTCGTAGGAGTGCTGGAGTGTCGGAGAAGTGTGTGTTCAAACTCAGACTGGATTAGTAGAACACTCTTCCACCGGTTAGAGCACTGTACAAACTCATTTTCCATGTAGCACCAATTGATTTGTTCATAAATGGGCAGTATTCTTGTAGTTACTGTACAATAACCGGTATTTACCGGTCGTAGGAGTGCTGGAGTGTCGGAGAAGTGTGTGTTCAAACTCAGACTGGATTAGTAGAACACTCTTCCACCGGTTAGAGCACTGTACAAACTCATTTTCCATGTAGCACCAATTGATTTGTTCATAAATGGGCAGTATTCTTGTAGTTACTGTACAATAACCGGTATTTACCGGTCGTAGGAGTGCTGGAGTGTCGGAGAAGTGTGTGTTCAAACTCAGACTGGATTAGTAGAACACTCTTCCACCGGTTAGAGCACTGTACAAACTCATTTTCCATGTAGCACCAATTGATTTGTTCATAAATGGGCAGTATTCTTGTAGTTACTGTACAATAACCGGTATTTACCGGTCGTAGGAGTGCTGGAGTGTCGGAGAAGTGTGTGTTCAAACTCAGACTGGATTAGTAGAACACTCTTCCATCGGTTAGAGCACTGTACAAACTCATTTTCCATGTAGCACCAAGAACTTTTCTGGAAAATCTTATCATTTTTTGAAAAAATCGGTTTTTGGCGGTTTTTTCCGGTTGTTCGTGTAAGGAAAGTTCTGGAAGTTGCTGTACAAACTCAGTTTTTTGCTCTTGTATCTAAATTTTTCCATCGGAATGCTGTACAAACTCGCTAACCAGGTAGCACCAATACTTGCACCAATTTTTCGAATTTAAATTTGAATTTTGAAGGTGAAGGAGTTCGAATTTTGGAAAAATTTTTGGCTGTACAAACTCTGCGCCATCAGTAGTACCTAAACATGTGGTTTCCTATTCTGTACAAACTCTATTCAAAAAGTTGGTGTTGAAGTTGGTGCTAACTTCAACGACATGTCTCACCTAACCGATCGTCAGCAGAGCAGAGTGTCTGCATAAATGGAGTTGTCAGCAGTCCCATTAATGCAACGTCAGGTGTTTTTCAAGGTTCTGTACTCGCATCACTACTTTTCAACGCAGCAACGAGCAATTTTTGTACTTTGACATCTTCTGTGCACTTTGTAAAGTACGTTGACGACCTAATTACTATTATTGTCCCTGTTTATCACACTACAGACAATTTACATGTGCAAATTAAACACGAGAATTTTTTCATATCATGGGCTAAGAGAATGCATCTAACAGTGAATCATAAAAAGTCAAAGTGTCTTATATTAAGGAAATCTCGCTCTTTTTCTCCTGTAAGCGTATCGCTTGTCGAAGTTGCTCTTCCTCATCAGATCTTGGGTGTTACTTGGTCTTACGATTTGAAATGAGACAAACATTTTGAACTCGTAACCGCTACCTTCATTCGTCGGCTACATTGTTTTCGTATTTTGAAACATTTCTTGTCAAAAAGTGACCTCTTCTGTTTATACAATTGCCTCTTGAGATCTGTCTTAAAATCCTGCTCACCCTTGTTTGTTAACATGCCTGCCTATTTGAAGAAAAAAATCGCTTAAATAAGCGACAGGGTAGAGCACATCGGATCATTTGTGGTGTTGATGCAAACTGCTCATGTATGGAGTCCTTGGACAAAAGGAGACTACAGTAATCTTTGAGACTTTTTGAAAAATGCTCCACAACATTTTCCCGGGGAAACGTCTACGCAGTGGGTGCCTACTTTTTCCAAATTTAAAAAGCTCACATAGATCCGTATCATTTATGATACAAATGACATACTACATTATTGGCTTGATCGGTGCATCGTGTCCAACTTTTGAAAGTTCTAGTGTTTGTACGCGTACTAACTTGTATATCAATGATTTTCATTGAAATATATATCATTTTTTTTCTTCTTTAACTTCTTTCCCGAGGAAAATGAAAAAATTGACAAATATTACGAAAAAAATTTCCTCCCCCGAAGCCCCCTCGAAAAATTTTAACTTCTTTCCCGTGAAAAATGAAAAGTTTCACATATCTAACGAACAAATGTTTTCACCGCCCCCCCCCCACCAAAAATACGCGTAATCCTAAACTACGTCTTTGAAGTAAATAAGTTAGCTAGAAAAAAAGACATGCGAGCTACTGTAGGAATGAAACAGAAGGAGATGTAGCGCTTCTTAAATTCCCTTCAAATATTCGAAGCGCATCGTCCAATGAGAATCGTGCGTGGTTACTGGAGGCATCACATTTTTCACCAAGTTATTTTATCGCACAAAGTGAAAATTTTGAAACTCTGGCAATCGTTGTCATAGATATTCTTTTATTCATCACAGATATCTTTATTTTCCAAATATCTCATGAGTTTACAGTCTTTATATCTTTCAATATGGTCGCTCATGTATATAATGCTGCGTGGACTGTGTGCTTATACTTCACATGTTCATCAACACATAGAGTATTTGCAATGATCAACGCTGCATAATAAAGCTTAACTTTCAAGCTAACAATTTGAAAACTCCAAAATGAAGTACATGTACACTATTTTTGCTCCAGATCTTTCATATTGCATGAGATTACCGTACTGCAAAGAAAGATTCACGTTATCCCAAACGGTGTCTGTGTGATAATTAAAAATGATAACTATTTAGTACAATTCACGGGTGGCAAAGGACAGTTCAAAAATCCGCGGACGGAAATTGTATTGCTACGATCAATTAAATCGAAATAATGATGAAATCAAGAGCTTTAGACCCAATTTATTGGTACGCAGCTGCCTCGGCAGTTGAAGCGCTTTAACCCTCTAACTACCATGGGGTCAAATTTTGACCCCCAAGCAGGTTTGACTGCATTTTTCTACTCGTCTGATAATTTCATCGTGCCATTGTTTTGGAACTTTGTCTTTGGGGGTTTTGAGCTTCTTAATGTGTTTTTAAATGTTTACCTGAGTGGATGCTTAGTAAGTAATTAGCTGATTTAAAAATCCGACCGTTAATTACCATGGGGTCATATTTTGACCCCATGCAACTTTGGTCGAAAGGAGCTTCAATAAGGATAATCAATGAGAGAATAGCTTACATGCATAATGCACGAATACACGCACAATTTGTGTATCATTCTTTCTGCAACGACCTTGCTGCCACACATAATATACATAGGATCTCTGCACCAGGCGCTTGTGCGCGCGTACTTTCACTGTTCATTCTTGAGGTAGGTATCAGGCTGAGCTATCAGGTTTCAAGTATCTGTCAATGTGGCGACTTATTGGGTGACTCACACTGCTTCTGGGGAGATCGACCGCCTACATTCAATTCAGATGATATAATTGAAAGTTCGTAGCGCGTTTTCACAGTGACTCGCCTCCGTGTTTCAACAGTGACTGCTTCATCAGACTGCGACTGTTGACTTTATGGCCGGAATTTCATCTCGAAGGACACAAGGAGCAGCCGCGCTTCAAGCAACTCATACAATGCTAGGCATTGATTCGGAATCGGAAGATTCAACTGACGTCGACGACACATCTGATCAGGACAGTTTTTCGCAGGGAGAAGACAGTGGTGAGGATCATGTGCTAGGGGAAGAGTCTGATGCCGACCAGAGCATGGAGAGTGACTCCCATTTGTCAGAGACCACCGGTCGAGATGGAAGTGTATGGTTTTCGCAACCCCCTTCACAAGGTCGTCAGAGGCAGCATAACATTATCCGTGAGAATGCTGGCCCTACCAGATCAGTCATCGAACGCTCAGGTAATCATTCGGGAGCTTTCAGTTGCTTTATAACGCCGACCATGGTTAGAACCATTGTTATGCACACGAACGAAGAAGGTGCCAGAGTTCTAGGAGATCGCTGGCAAAATACAGATGAACAGGAACCGCAAACTTACATCGGATTGCTTATTCTAGCTGGAGTGTATCATGCAAGATTGGAGCCCATCGAACACTTGTGGAACAAGGAGTACGATCGTCCTGTCTTTGGCAAGGCCATGTCGCGCAATCGATTTAGTGAAATCACGAAATGTCTCAGGTTCGACGACAAAGCCACACGAACCGATCGACGCTCCAGAGACAAACTTGCTCCAATAAGAGAAATACATTATGCTTTTGCAGCTAAATGCCGGGCGAACTTCAGGCCTGGATCTAATGTGACGGTCGACGAACAATTGGTCCTATTTCGAGGACGTTGCGGTTTCAAGGTATATACCTAGCAAACCTGGAAAGTACGGCATCAAAGTTTGGCTCATGTGTGATGTCGACACCAGTTACTGTTCGAACTTCGAAGTCTATTGCGGAAAGATTGGACATGCTGCCGAGATTGGTCAAGGAGCCAGAGTAGTTCTGCAAATGACAGACCATTTGACAAATTCAGGTCGGAATGTGACCGCAGATAACTTTTTCTCCAGTCTCTTTCTCAGCATCGCCCTACTTTCAAGACATCTTACATACATCGGAACAGTGAGGCAAAACAAACGCTTTTTGCCAGAAATCATCACAGAGAAGCGTGAAAGGGAGGATCTGTCTTCGATATTCACATTTCAGAATGACACAACCCTTGTGTCTTATACACCAAAGAAGGGCAAACTGGTTGTCTTGATGTCTACCCAGCACCACGATACACAAGTTTCGGACCGAGATGACAAGAAACCAGAAATTATCTTGGAGTATAATCGAACGAAAGGTAGGTCATGCATTGTCATCAAAATAGCACGTACTGTACATGTAATTATCTCCTAGATCACAATGGTGAATACATACATACAGCATATTGCAAAATGCTTTTGCTCATCTTGGGTTGATTCATTCGTCTCGTAATACATGTAAATGTGTATAAGCCTACCGTAGTACACATACATGTATATATACTATGATAAATTTTTTATTCCATTCTTTCGCAAATAATATGCGAGGAGCCTAATTCACATGTAAAGAGATTTTGCAAAGGCAGTTGAAGAACATAAATTTTGTATGTTGACCTACATGTTGGCTATAAGCATTAGCTCTTGCAATTGCGTGAATATCACCTTCGTGTTTCTCTCAGTGCCAGGCTAAGTTTCTGATAGAGATATCAATGCATGTGTATAGGAAATGATTTCAGAGTCCCGCTGCTTTTAGGTGCCGTGGACAATATCAACATTCTTATTCGGACATACTCGTGCAAAAGGAAGTCGAGGCGTTGGACCATGGCGTTTTTCAGCAATTTCATCGATGTCGCCTGCTACAATGCATATGTTGTCTACTTATCTATGCATCCAAGCTATCGAGCCGGCAAGTCCCATCGACGGAGACTCTTTCTCGAGGAGTTATCGATGATGATGATACAGGATCAAGTCACAGCGCGAGAAAGAATGGCAATGTCGGGTAATTCTGTCTCTCTGGATCTCGATGCAGTACCCCGCCGGAAGAGATGTGGTCTGTGTTCTCGTGTAGATGACAGGAAGGGAAGTGACACATGCTGCAAATGTGGTCGGATCATTTGCAAGAGTCAAATCAAAGGCAAAAGCTTTCATTTGTATTTGCACTTCTTGTTCATAAAAGTGATGTCGATTGGAATGTTTTCGTTTTGCTTTTTTAGAGTAGAGGTCACCATTTGGTCATACGGCTTGGGTGCTAAATTGATTTCTTCCCACTACAAAAAGATTCGTCGGAAAGACGTCGGAACGAGGTATGGTAGTCGGAAAAAGGTCGGGAAATTTTTTTGACCCTTAACATGCTAATTCTGACCTCATTTCTTTGAATTTAAGCAGAAATTATGATAAAAATGGCTTTTTTGATTGAGTTAATGGTAGCAAGACATTGAAGACATGAAGACGTGCGGATATGATTGTGATGATATTGATTACTCAAACAAGCTTCAGAAAGGGAAAGGAAAATATATAACGCTTAATTCCTGATCAATTGACGTTTTCATGTAATTCCATAGACATCCTACTTGTGAAATAGCAGATAGGAGGCCTAGGGTGTCTTTTTTATAATGAGGCTTCGGTTTCCGACGTCGTACCGACCATCGGCCATGCGGACATTCTGTTCCTCGGAACGAGTTCGTTTTCGACGTCGGACCGACGCATCTTTTTGTAGTGGGTTATTCCGAAAAATTATTGTGTCATGCATCAAGAGTCATTAGATAACCATAGTTTGAGATCCTTCGCTGTAAAATACTGTGTCCAATGATTAACCCTTTTAGATTCGGTGGTCTAAATATGAACCACATAATTAAGGCCCTGTAACTAGTGGTTTATGAACTGAAATATTTTTTATGATTATTCATGTTATTCAGGAAGGACAAACGTGCGACACTGAATTGTTCTTTTGTTTTAATCGTCTTTATTTTGAACGCGTGGCACTTTCTTTCAGCTGACTATATACTACAGGTAAGTCATAATTATTGCTGTTCTTCTTATGAAAAATGAGTATATTGGAAATATACCAACTTAAGTTTTAAAAATTAGAAAGGCCTCTGAAACAATAATTCATGCATTTCATGGAATAAATTAGTTATAAGTTTATATGACATAATGTAGGCTATTGGTGGTTCATTTATGGACCACCGAACCTAAGGGGAGTACAAATATTCTCCTTGACTATCGGCTTAGAAAGATGAAGTCATATTTTTTTAGTTACTCAAAGAGAGAAGCGAGATGTTATTAATAATTATTACAAAATGCATATCGACTTACTAATTGCCGAAATGAAAGTTATAATTACAGGCCGCTTATGTTTGTAACCTATGTACAAGTAGTCAATATTACTACAAATTACTACATGTACAGTAGATTGCTTGTAAACGTCAAAATTAAAGTGGGATATTCTTAGTTCAACAGTTCAACTATAAAATAACTATCCTAAAATTTTAAAAAAAGTGATTTTGAACTCACGCCCTTTGGCTCGAAAGGCGACTTCCGTACCCCTAGACCAGGACACCATTCGCTAAATTCTGTTCTATTATTGGTTATTATTATTGCGTGTACTACTTACTAAACTAACGCATCTTTTTTGCAGATGTCTTCACAACGCTATTTCATTCGACCTCGACGCAGAGCAGCGGAAGCAGCTATTGGTCTTCTCTTCGGTGATATATCAGACGAGGAACCTCAACATTTAGATGATGAAGACATGGAATTAATCGATGATGATAATGCAGAAGGAATTGATGAAACCGTTATAGTTTCCGGTAATGGGGATACAGTTTATGACATGCCTGATACAGTTACCCCCTTAGAAGATGAGCCAGGTATCGATTACTGGGATTCAATGGCGCCATTCTGTCCTCCGTGCAGCGAGGTAGAGATCGAACATCTACCTGACCAGGACGAAATAAATGCCAAAAATGTATATGATACATTTATGTTCGTTTCTCAGTTGGAGCGGTTAATTGATGATGTCATCTTACCGGAGTCTGAACGTTATTCACAACAGCAGGGAGTTTCGTTTCAAACGACCAAAGACGAGGTCAAAGCATTCTTGGGTATCACAATCCTGATGGGTTATCACCGTCTACCTAGCATGCGTGACTATTGGTCACAAGACCCAGATTTGACAGTGCCAATAGTTGCAAGTACCATGACCCGGCGACGTTTTGAATTTATTCGACAAATGATTCATTTTGCAGACAACAACCAAGAAAATGTTGTCGAAGACCGTGCCTACAAGATTCGGCCTTTGATAATTCATTTCAATACTGCGTTTAGTAACGCTCGATGCCAAAGTCGTAGTCAGTCGATTGATGAGCATATGGTGACATACAAAGGGCACAACATTATGAAGCAATATGTAAAGAATAAACCAATACGTTGGGGATTCAAATTGTGGTTTCGTGCCTGTGCACGTTCAGGTTTCGTGTATGAAATGGATATCTATACTGGAAAGAAAACTACAGGTAACTCAGATGTCGGTCTTGGAGAGGCAGTCGTGCTGCAATTAACAGAAAATATAGCACAGTCTGGAATAATTGTTGCTTTTGACAATTTTTTCACTTCACCAAAATTAATGGAAAAACTTCATGATCGAAAAATTCGGGCTGTTGGAACAGTCAGGACGAACAGAAAGCGGCTACCACCTTTGAAAAGCGATCGTGTGATGAAAAGTGGTGAGGTTATTGGTAATGTTCACACATCGGGTAAGATGACGTGTTGTCACTGGAAGGACAAGAGAGTGGTGACACTTCTTTCAAATTTCCTCAGTCCTTTAAAGTTGACAACAAAGAAAAGAAGGCAAAAGGGACGACAGGACCGTCAAGAGATCAATGTCCCAGTTATGGTAAAAATGTACAACCATTATATGGGGGGAGTTGACCTCGCAGATCAGCTCAAAGAATGTTACGAGATCGATCATCGGGCTAAATACAAGTATTATTTGCACCTATTTTTTGACATGTTAGACACTTCAATTTGCAACTCTTACATAATTTTCAAGGAAAATCATGGAGAAAGCAATATCACTTCGAAAGAATTTCGGCAGACGATTGCCCGGCAATTGATGTCAGGGTTTACATCTAGGATCCGTTCTGCGTCACACTCGCACTCAAAAAACGTCGCCTAGAGGTGTCCCTTAGCCAGGCGCACCTTCCTTTGTACACTACAGAAAGGCGAAGATGCTTTGTGTGTTCAAATCGCCAAAACAATGCTCGCTCTAACGTCAAGTGTGAGGTATGTGAAAAGTACTTGTGTTTGAACGCGAGTAAAAATTGCTACTACTTTTACCACCAGCAGTGAGTGTTCTATTTTTGACTCCCTTATGGTCCAGTGGTCTATATATGGACCACGTTCGAAATCTATGTTAAAGTTCAAATCTCAAACTTTGGGTTGTTCATACGATTTAATGTATCCAAATAGAATATGTTAATGAGAAAATTAAAACGTTTTCGATCTACATAACCTTATGGTCCTCAAAGGGTTAAATCTCAATTTCAGGGTTGGGGTCAAAAAATGACCCCATATGGTAATTCATCCCGGTGATAAATCACATCAGGGGCCCTTAACAGGCTTGCATTCAGGGGCCCCAATGGTGGAGTTCCGCAAGCTTTGATCAGGGCCCGTAGCGGTATTTAACCGCGTCCAATCTTAAAAATGTAGGGTTATTTGTGCTACTCATTATTCATTAAATAGTAGCATATCAGTAGTATACCTTTTTTAATTTAGATCTACAAAATCCTACCCGACAACCGCTCGTGATTAGAGTTATGAAAACAGTTTGCATTCAGAATTTCTTTATATTTTTGAAGAAATCACATTATATAAGTCATCACGTAAGAAATCACGTATAAGTCATTCACTGTCGGAATCCAATACACGTTGTCTTGACAGGTAGAGTGCTCATATCACTAGATTCCTGTTGCCTCTTTCTCCTTCCACCATACCGATTGTGGGCGTTGTTGAAGAACTTAGACACAGTCAGTTCGACCTCCTTGCAGGTTGTCTCAAATAGATCTGCAGATGACTCTGAAAGGAAAAATGCCTGTTAAATTCACTGGTAGTTAAAATATATATTAAAGTCATACTTACAGTACAGTAATGCACAAACAACAGGATTTTATGAAATAAGCACAAATCGACTGTCCGAAAGCATTGAAAAATAAATCAGCAAGGCACAATAAAATAATGCTTATTTACAATTCAGTATTATTTGCAATTCAACCAGAGATTTCGACAGATATTCCATTGCTCACAATCATGAGAAATAGTGCAGTGTGTGTGTGTGTGTGAGAGAGAGAGAGAGAGAGAGAGAGAGAGAGAGAGACGAGCAAAGAAATGACAATGACGCAAATAAAGAAAATCTACTATCTATTCATCCAGTATGATAAAAAAAGCTACGATGATTGATTTAATGTTTATTTAATTAAAACTTATTAGATATGGATATATTTCTTTGAAAAAATGAGATATCAATTAACAAGAAAATGAGGGCCACTGGAAAGGAATAACATTAGCACAGACAAATAAAGTGTGGGTATCTATTTACTTTATTGATAACATTAATTACATTTATTCATTTATCAAATACTTAATGGTAATTAATTGAATATGTACAATTTTTATGAAAATCTATCAAATATTTAGAGATCTTATAAAATTTAATGAAATGTTTACATATTAACGTTTCATTATCAGCATGATATGTACGAAAATGACAAATTTTTTGCAATTTCCTATGAACATTATAATGACGGATCAGGTGGCTTTGATAAACACAATTTAAAAACAAGTTTGTAAAAGAATCGTTGCTCTTTAAAGAATGGACGAACATTACATTGCTCACTTAATGACATTTATGGATGCCAGCATGTTTATTGCAGTTATCGAATTATATTCTAAAATTCTTATAGCTGCGCATTATATTTTAAATTTGTTATCTTCTTTCGTGCAGATAGTGGAACACATGTAACATAGATCAATCAAAAGTAACACAGACAAATAAAATGAATAAATTACGTAACGTATATTGTTAGTAGTAAGTAAAACTCCACTTCTGGACCGCGCAAGATGGCCGCCGTCGCTGACGTCCCCCCCTCTGGAACGGCAGAGTGTCGTGGTCGGCCGCCGTGGTGCTTTGAGTCTGACGTCCACCCCCTCTGGAACGACAGAGCGTCGTGGTGTGCCGGCCACGTGCGTCCGTCAGGTTCGCTGACGTCCCCCCCCCTCTGGCCGACCATCGTATAGCGCGCGGTGATGTGGTGTCTAGGTTGGCGTGGTGTGCCGGCCAGGTTGGCGTGGTGTGCCGGCCAGGTTGGGAGGGTGGACTGTCGTAGCTCACCTGAAAAAATCCTAAGTGTCAGAGTGACTTTGTATGGGTAAAATTTTGAAAATTTTCCAAAGTGTGGAATTTCGACCTGGGACCGTCACCAAAACATTTTTCATCAAATTTCACTGACCCCCCCACCCCGACAGCAATCTTCTAACTTTGGTTCTAGTGGACGGATTTTGTCTTACAGCTACTCGTTTGAAAGAGGAGAAAAAACTGCTCGACAACATTTTTTGTTGCGAGTCAATCGGACCAGCCGTTCAAAAGTTAGAGCGGTTACAAGATTTTAGGTCGGAGCTCGCTTACCTGAAAAAATCCTAAGTGTCAGAGTGACTTTGTATGGGTAAAATTTTGAAAATTTTCCAAAGTGTGGAATTTCGACCTGGGACCGTCACCAAAACATTTTTCATCAAATTTCACTGACCCCCCCACCCCGACAGCAATCTTCTAACTTTGGTTCTAGTGGACGGATTTTGTCTTACAGCTACTCGTTTGAAAGAGGAGAAAAAACTGCTCGACAACATTTTTGCCGCGAGTCAATCGGACCAGCCGTTCAAAAGTTAGAGCTGTTACAAGATTTTAGGTCGGAGCTCGCTCACCTGAAAAAATCCTAAGTGTCAGAGTGGCTTTGTATGGGTAAAATTTTGAAAATTTTCCAAAGTGTGGAATTTCGACCTGGGACCTTCACCAAAACATTTTTCATCAAATTTCACTGACCCCCCGGGAGAGCTCGCTTCGATCTTGGCTTCTAGTTGACGGATTTTGTCGTGCAATAGCTCGTTTGAAAGCTAAGAGTGAGACACATTCAGTGAAAGAAACGGCTTGTTCATATCTGTCTTCGTTCAAAAGTTAGAGCTGTTACAAGATTTTAGGTCGGAGCTCACCTGAAAAAATCCTAAGTGTCAGAGTGGCTTTGTATGGGTAAAATTTTGAAAATTTTCCAAAGTGTGAAATTTCGACCTGGGACCTTCACCAAAATATTTTTCATCAAATTTCTCTGAACGAGGGGGGGTCCGTGAAATTTGATAAATAATGTTTTGGTAATGGTCCCAGGTCGAAATTCGGAAGTTTTAAATTTTTCAAAATTTTCACCACACTGGAGCTCTCACACTTAGGAATTTTTTCACTTGTGGCATGTTACATGGACATGTGCTGACGGACCAACTTCCCGTGGTCATATGAGAATGGTTCAGGTGTCATATAATAGAGAATGATGAGACAAATCGTTTGCAACAAACCTCATGTCACTACGATGAATACTTTCGCAGATAGAGCCATTTTAAGTTTTCTTCCGAGCATATATAAACCCCCGACAACGTAAGTCTGATCACTTCATCGAAAGACGAGGTAAGCGACGGTCGTCGCTCTGAGCTCCCGATATCGGGTGTTTCAAAGGACTCTATCTTTTGAAGTAGGCAAGCTATCTTCTTACTTCAAAGTTTGTATGATAGAGGTTGATAGTGTCTTTACTACTGATAAATTTTTTTAAAAGTAGTATGAGTAGTAAAATGCGGAATTTTTTAAAAATTCTTAATTTTCAGTTTTTTCAAAGTTTTAACATGTAGACTAAGGTTTTCAAGTATGCTGAGTTCAAATCTGCTATCAGATTTGAAATTTAACTAAATCTAAGGCAGCTTTGAGGGGTTAGATTGCAGCTACTGATCACTACCTTTGACTCGGCGTTCCTGTTACCACTTCGGGGCAGTGACAATGATGTCTTCAGCTGTAAAGAGCGGGTATCGGGGAAAATCTGTCACTTCCCTAGTGATCAGTACAAGGCCTTCGGGCTGTCGACGGGATCGAGTGCCACTCACTACACTCAAATCTATCATTCCTGACTAAGTGTAATACTTTAGGAATATGACTGTACTACATGATTCCAAACTTATACAAATTTCATTATCTTACAGTTAACAATAAAATCAGGCATGGCTAATGACAGGAACCGCAAATTCCATATTAAAATGTGCACATGTGGGCGAATCAATCGCAGTGCGGACGCCAAGGCTCATGTCAAGAAGGCGGGCACCGACCACATGATTATCCTGAATAGGGTTGCGTGTGTGAAGTGTAGAGTGCTGAAGGGTGTTGAGGATGAGGCGCGTTTCTATAGAGTGCATGATGACTGTAGTGGAGGTTTGGTGAATGACGTGCGATTCACGCAGTTGATTGTTAAAGAGAGGGAGCGAATGTTGGCGATCGAGCGAGAGGGTAAGGTTGAGAATGTTGTTGAGAATGATGAGTTGGCGAGAGCAGTTGCGTCGTTGGAGGCTGATATTGGGCGAAAGAGAGTGCTTGAGAGTGATGATGAGGATGATGTGGATTTAGATAGGGAGCATGTGAGGAAGCGTGTAAGGAAGTTGAGCTCTTCGTCGTCGGAGGTGTCAAACATTGTCATCACCGACCCCCCGAAGAGCTCATCTTCCCCAAAAGTGAAGAGTGGTGGGATTCGTGTGCAGTCGGCGAGGTGGTTGAAGGATGAAGAGAAGAAGCATGTTTCGCAGCAGATGGCGCATGATTTGTTGGTAAATAAGTATGAGAGTTTAAAGAAGGTGAAGGATGAAGTTGTGAATGAGTTGGATGAGTTGAAAAAGAAGGAACTGAAGTCGAAGGAGGTAGCGGATGAGAATATTAGAATGAGGCGTAGTGTGACTGATTTGAAGAGTAAGACGCGAGAGTTGGAAGAGAAGAAGGATGAGTGTGAGAAGAGGGAGAGTGCTGCGGAGAGAAGAATGAGAGATGCAGAAGCGAAGTTTGAGGAGATGATGAAGGAGATGAGTGTGTTGAGAGCGAGGAATGTTGAGTTGGAGAGGACTGTGGCTCGGCGGGGTGATGAGAGGCAGGCGTATGAGAAGTTGGAGCGCATGAGGGATGAGTGGAATCATGTGAATGAGGATCGTTTGTTTGAGTTTCATATCCCTATTCGGGATAATCATTTGGACGGCGAAGTACTCGTAAACCAGAATTTAGACGAGTCAATAATTTGTTACAACGGCCATCCGACCAAGAAATGTCTGCATGCCAGCCTAAGAATGCGCGGCCATCTGTATAAATTCTCGATTCGGAAGCGCGCGAGACTGCCAAAGGATGGCTAACTTGGTAAGTGAAAAGTAAATAAGATAGTATATCCTATTCTAATACATATCATTTTCATTGCAGATCTTTGCCTGCCTTCACCACCCCATCACGACACTCCCGAGAACGAACCATCGGCTCTCTTAAGGGCCACCATGGGGCAAGACATGATAGAACCTCCACGCGGTTTGCCCTGGGCAGTCTTCGGACTGGCGAATACTCTCATTAAGTTGAATCTGCTATCAGTCAACTTGAACGTTGCGTCGCGTTAGAGGGGTATATAAACCACTGCCTCTCATTTCATTTCATTTCAATCATGCAGACGCCGAACAGTCAAGTCAGCTCTCCTCGCGGACCGCAGTTAAGGCCGCGAAATTTATTTGAGGAGTTTGTCAGGCTAGAGGAGCAAGACAGAGTCCACAATAATCTTGCTCGGATTGGCAATCCGATGACAGCAACTGCTGTCAATCCAACGGAATGGCGCTACATTCCACTTTTTAGCCATGTACCAGTTAGTGTGGAAGTCGACAGTGCTACCAAAGAGAGAGTCAAAAACTCTCTCAGCAGAATTGGTAGGGTGTAAGATGACGTTACTCCCGAGAACGAACCACCGGCTCCCTTAAGGGCCACCATGGGGCAAGATTTGATAGAACCTCCTCGCGGTTTGCCCTGGGCAGTCTTTGGACTGGCGAATAATATCATTAAGTTGAATCTGCTATCAGTCAACTTGAACGTTATGCAGTCGATTGCTATCCCTGAAGCATTCTGATTCGCTGTTGAGCAATTCATTGTTGAAAACCCTATATAAGCCAGAAGATTGTAGCGCTTCTGATTCAATTTCAAGTCACGATGGAAGCGACATCTGCCAACAGCATTCCCGTCTTCATCGATGAAGACAACGCCATTCCCGAGTTCGTCATCCTCGACGAGTGGGATGAAGAGGATGATAAGGGGAAGATCAAGAGGATCGTTTGGACGGATGAGGTGTGGACTCCGAATACCACTCGCATCCGAAAGGTGCCAGATGCACCAGCACGACCTCGGCGGTATAGGGTCTATGACAACCTAACCGTCATACCCATTGACTATTCCAGCCAATAGTCAACTTAAATTCACACCCCGAGAACGAACCATCGGCTCTCTTAAGGGCCACCATGGGGCAAGACATGATAGAACCTCCACGCGGTTTGCCTTGGGCAGTCTTCGGACTGGCGAATACTATCATTAAGTTGAATCTGCTATCAGTCAACTTGAACGTTGCAAATGAAGTTCGGTGTAATACTTCCTTTCGACGGGCGTTCCTGTAAAGGGCGGCGGTGAAACCCGTAGCTATGTATACCGCAAGGGATATTCGGCAATGGTCAATCTTGTTTAACCTCTCTGCGTCATGTTTGCAAGTGATTGCCTCTGTCTCAACGTAGTATTTAGACATTTAGCCAACTGTCAAAGGTTGCCTTATAAACTTTCCATTGCATACGTTATGAGAACCATGAGTTCTACCTGTCTCTATCAATGAGACGAATTGATGAATGGAATGAAATGGGAGGACACTCACGCGCCACACGCAACATAACACACTTCTCTCTTCCGTAGTCTAACAAGCTCTTTACGCATGGATCGCAGTCGATTGCTATCCCTGTATCAGAAGTGTAAGCTATCTTAATTTTATTTGACACTATTTCATCTACCATCATCGTCCATATGAAATGTTTTAAGATTTACAAGTTAGACTAAGCGTGCTACTATTTCCAAATGAAAAAGTATACATGGTTAAATCATCCACTTAAGCCCATCCGTAGTCTAACAAGCTCTTTACACATGGATCGCAGTCGATTGCTATCCCTGTATCAGAAGTGTAAGCTATCTTAATTTATTTGACACTATTTCATCTACAATCATCGTCCATATGAAATGTTTTAAGATTTACAAGTTAGACTAAGCGTGCTACTATTTCCAAATGAAAATGTATACATGGTTAAATCATCCACTGAAGCCCCATTCAAATAAGTCAGTATGAAAGCAAAGATAATACGAAATAAAAATTTATTATGGCATGTATTTCAAAAGGTCTTCATCGTCAATATCGTCCCAGAGTCTGGCTTCACATAGATAACAAAAACAGTTCAGTTGCTTTAATCGTTCTTTCACTGCGAGCCTCACTTTGTCAATATACTCCCACTCCGCCATAGTTCGTGGCTGGGAGTTAGGGGTGTACCACTCCCATAATTGGTGGAGGAATTTCGTGCTGGTGATCTCCATCACATCGTCAGTATCGTACTGGAGATACTTCCACCTCACGCCTGTTAAGTCGGGACACTCCTTCTCACATACACTCTCTTCGTTGTCCGTTGGTAATGACAAATTTCTGATATTGTCCAGTCGGTACACCTTCTCTACCTTCCCCTTCGTTGGGGCGTTTGGTGCAACGAGCGCCTTTGGTGTTGAGGATGGAGAAGAGAATTTGGTTTTGGTGTTGTCATGTTGACTGTGAATAATAACTTTGAAATATTTCTAATTCTTAAGTATCAACAAGCAACCAATCATAATGAACAGCCAATGAATGATGAATACGAAAGTATATATGTAAAGTGACATTCGTGTCATTTCACTCTGTCTTTGTGACATATAAGTGAAGTGTTCTCTGGCGTAATAGTGAACTGCTCTCTCGTGAAGTCTCTATCTTGTTGAAGTATCAACCTTAAACTCGATTTCGTTGAAATGGTAAGTTGAAAATTTCTTCACTCATCTCCCTCAAACGTGTGGCTAATAGCATCTTCCTCAATTTCAGGCATCAACTTCATCACCAACGCCCTCCCTTCTCGAGGAAAGTTTAGAGTTGTTGAGTGAAGGTAGGTTGTAACAATACACTGAGACTTAAACAGAGATGATAGAATGATTTCTCTTTCAGGTGATGTGAGTTCCAGCTCAGGACTCTCGCGACAAGGCAACGAGTGGGAATGTGCCGACTGCGGACATATGTTTACAAGGAAGCACAGTCTCCTTCGACACATCAGACAACGTGTGTGTCAACGCAAAGCGGCGTCAATCTCCGGAGGTGAAGTTGATTCTGACGATGACATCTCCTTTCCTTGCGAATTGTGCCCTCTTTCTTTTGATAGTCACTTTCAGCGATCTTCACACGGACTTCAACACACGCATGCAAATGATCACTACACCAACGGTACCTCTATCATCTCCCTCATTAATGTTTCACACAATAATTTAGTACGCGACTACTGCATGGAGTCCAATACTCAAATAGTAGATTTTCCTGAGTGGCTCCTTCAAAATTCTAGCATTATCGAAGCGCTCTTCAACAATTTAGACAATTTTAGAATGAAGGCGCTCATCTACCTCAAACTAAAATATATTAAGATAGATTTTCAAACGGGTCAAGTGACGGAGAGAATACAGTTTCATGTTCCTTCCTCTTCCGCAACTGAAGTTGTAGACTGCGAGTCTTGGCTAAATTTTCACATTCAATGTTTAAAATCAAATGTAGATAAATTCAATCAACGCGACAGCGCTCTCATTTTTGATGGTGTGGACTCAGCCATATTCAAAATTTCCCTATTAGAAAGTCATGCAGCTCGAGGCACATTTAAACTTCCAAAAACGTTGTATAATAAGAAAGCTGTCATCAATGTCGATTGTAAATCACAGTGTTTCAAATATGCAGTCCTATCCATCCTTCACTATAATGATATCAACGCGAATCGAAATCATACCTATAGCTATAGACAGTGGGAGGATGAACTAGACTTTGAAGGTTGTGATAGTAACAACATGAAAATCAAAGATGTAGAAACGTTCGGAAAACATAATCAGATTAAAATTGTAGTTCACGTGTGGGAGAAGGGGTTGAAGGGTGCCCGCTATAATTCACGTTCAACTTGTTATGAACGTGTAGTCAACCTCTTATTAGTAAAACAAGATGATAGCGAGGAATGGCACTACTGTGGTATTCCCAAAATCTCTCGCTTGTACACTCACTTGGGGCACTCTAAAAGAGGTGAACATTTTGTATGCGACCGCTGCATCCGCTCCTTTTGGAGTAAACATAAATTTGAAACTCACTATGAATGGTGCAAGCGAGGTAAATTACAAATGAACGCATGCCCAAAGATAAAATATTTTCACATAGGGATAATGGTGACGAATTAAGTCCCCTGCGTATCATTTCCGCAGACATAGAATGCTACATTGATGATATCATCCACAAACCAGCAGCCATATCCTGCTATGAAGCATGGCATGATCACTTTAGGAATAGACAAAACAAAATTTATACTTGGCAAGGTGAAGATTTTATTTCAAAATTTCTAGAATTTCTCGATAAAGCTGCTAAATTTCAACAATCATATGATTCACAATTGCAGCGTAAGTCACTACATATGTCAGATGAAGACAAACAAAAATTTGAAAGTTGCACATCGTGCCCTAAATGTCATAAAACGTTTGATGACGATAAAATTAAGAAAGTGCGTGATCATGATCACATCACTGGTAAATTTAGAAACGCACTCTGCTCCAAATGTAACTTTTCACTTAGGTTGAGACGTCGTGTACTACCCGTCATTTTTCATAACTTTAAGGGCTATGACAGTCATATGCTCATAAAAGGAGGGTTGAGCCAGATGAAATCGTGGCAGTTTAATGTAATAGCGCAAACGAGAGAAAAATTCATGGCAATGACAGCAAAAGTACCAGTTGATAAAACTAAAGAAATTAAGACAGTCTTCTTCGAAATAAAATTTTTAGATTCATTTCAATTCATGTCAGCGTCACTAGCTTCTCTCGTTCGTAATCTCAAGTTTCTTCCCCATAGTCAAACTTTGAAGAAACACTATCCAAACTTAACGGATGACATGATCACTCGCAAAGGAGTCTTTCCCTATGCGTATTTTAGCTCAATGTCTAAACTAAATGAAACAACCCTTCCTTCCATTGACAAATTCAAAAACGATTTGACGGGTGAAGATTGTCCAGTAGAGGACTATGAACATGCTCAAGAGGCATGGTTAAAATTTGATTGTAAAACGTTTGGCGATTATATGATCGCTTACTTAGAATTAGATGTCATTTTGCTGGCTGATGTCTTTCAGGAATTTCGACGAGTGGCATTAGAAGAAGACAAATTAGATCCTGTCCACTTTGTCAGTCTACCAGCCATGTCCTTTAAATCAGCCTTTAAAATGACTGGTGAGACCATTCATCTCTTACAAGACCCGGAGATGTATAATATATTTGAGCGCGGAATACGCGGTGGTCTCACATTTGTAAATAAACATCATATAAAATCTGAAACAGTAGGTGATGATCATATCCACCTAAAGTACTATGACCAAAATAATTTATATGGCAGTTCACTGTCTAAACCACTACCTCATTCCGAGTTTAGTTGGTTAAATCAAGATGAGCTTGAGTATTACTCCAACCCTTCAAACATACTGAAGATTCCAGATGAAGTTGATTGGGGATATTATTTTGAAGTGGATTTGATTTATCCAAATAGCATTAAAAATAAAACTGCTGATTTCCCACTCGCACCTGAATCTGGTGAAGTGACTGAAGATATGTTTTCACCATTCATGTCACAATTTCATAATAACTTAACAGAGTGTGGACAGCCAAGGTACAAACCATGCCGCAAACTTTTACTCACCCAATATGATAAGAAAAATTATCTCGTACACTTCTGCATATTAAAATTCTATTTAGAAATGGGCATGCTTCTAAAGTCAGTTCACCGCATTATCAAATTTAGACAGAAAGCCTTCCTCAAACCCTACATAGATAGTAACAGTCAAAAACGTGCACTCGCCCAAAATAATTTTGAAAAGGATTTTTATAAATATAAGAATAACAGTCTATTCGGAAAGACCATGGAGGATGTTAGAAAACGTATGAATTACAAACTAGTCGTTGATGAACAAAAATATCACAAATTGACCTCATCACCTCTTTTCATTGATAGAGACATCATCGATGAGGATCTTGTAGGTGTTAAAATGATAAAATCAGAAGTTGAGTTGTGCAAACCCATCTATATTGGGCAAGCCGTTTTAGATTATTCCAAGCTTGAGATGTATCAACTCTTCTACAAAATATTAAAACCATCCCCTCTCGTAAAAGAGGTTCGCTTGCTGGGTGGTGATACAGATAGTTTCTTATTAAGAATTACCACTCAAAAAGATTTAAATTTTAATGAAATAGGCAAGTCATTAGAAAAATATTTCGACACATCTAACTACAATCCCACTCATCCACTCTATTCCATACAGAATAAAGCCAAACTTGGTTGTTTTAAAGATGAAACAGCAGGAAAGGAAATAGATGAAATGATTCTCCTCCGTCCTAGAATGTATTCCATGAAATTAAAAGAATGTGCAGATAGTATTAAGCGTGCTAAAGGTATATCAAAATCCATTGTTCATAAAATGAAACATCGGTCCTATAAGAAGGCCTATAAAAATAAAGCTATAACGTTTGTCAATATGACAATCTTAAAATCTCAAGTTCATACTGTACAAACGTACACGTTCAAGAAACGAGCACTTTCAGCATGGGAGGATAAGAGGTGTTGGATAGGACATAACACATCTCTTCCACATGGACATCCTGACACAAACATACCTCCACCCAAAAGAATAAAACTCACGCTACCACATTCAGGAGATGTATTGACATAATCAACTTTAACTCAGTATTTTGATGTTGCTTTTTGTAGATATACATGGTTGTTTTATGTATCGCATGAGATCGTTTCTTCCTTGTGAATATATGCCTACAGTCAGCTCATTCCCCCTATATCTGTGAAAAGACTTTTTCATATACATATTTTTATTTCAATAAACATATCACGATGACTTCACTTTGTTTTCCGAAACACTAAAGTTACGAGGGATTTAGTATCTTTCACATGGATGCACTCTTGTAAACCATTGGTAATTTTGATAGCAATAGAGGGTATAGTTTGTTTGATGACGGGATGATGGAAAATAGATTCAAAAATCTTCTCGACTATTCCATATGAAGCGTCTTTATCATGAATGAAATCGCGTAAAATGTATTCTTTTTTCTCACCAACAGAAATAGGTAGAATCAAATCACTTTGAATGTAAAGGTGCTGTTCATGTTTATCAAGTGTCATTGGTGTTTCTATACCAATCGTATGCGCAGCAGTAAACACAGTTTGTAGCATTGAAAAACCAAAGAGTTTTTTCAAATTTTTACTCAATTGACATTGAATGTCATCGCCCAGTTTCAGAACAACGCGTTGATTTTCAATTGAAAACGAAATGTGGTGTGTCTTTACATCATATTTACTTTTCATCACATGCTTCAACTTCTGTTGTATATAAGGATTTACTACATGAATGAAGCTTTCAACTGTATGATATAGACGCGGCATTATATTGATAGCAACTTTAGATTCTTCATAAGACTGGTAAATTTTCTTGATGCGATCACCATAGATGTCCACCCACCATTCATCATTAACTGAATCAGCTTTAGTGTGATATTCATGAGAAGCATACACCACACCGCTTCCAATAATAGGTGTATAATGTCTTACAAAATGGCGCAAGGTTGGAGAGAAATAAACTGTAAGTTTGTCATTATATTTCTGAATAACCAACTTATTTTTGTCAGCCATAATTTTCTCTCCATACTTCTTACCCACAGTCTCATCCCATCGTTTTACTAACTCAATAAGTGATAAAGGTTGAACACCACGCTTTTTCAAAATGATGCGTTCTTCGCATTCTACAACATCTTCATCAAATATTTTAAATCTATAATGAAATTTGTTGATTCGATTTGAATAAACTTTTTTAACATTTGCAGTAGCAATTGACGTTAGATGTAGTCCATGACCAAAACCAAGATGTGGATAGAATTCATTATCCAACCTCAGTGTAAGACCTTTAGTAAAAGAATGAAAGCGAAGGAACTGTCTCCCACTCCAATGATAGATAGTAAACTCATAAGCTCTCTGATTTTTATTCTTCATGATGGAAGTATTACCACTATTGAATGCCTTAATAATTTTCTCATTCCCAAATGGTTCATAAGCATCTGATTTTATCTGAATCCATTCATAGTTCCACTTTCCATCTGATGTTAAATTGTATGGGAACTGGAATGCATTATTCATCATTATTCCATCATGGATGCGAGGAGTCAATATCATTTCTTCCAAATCATTCGCATTCTGAATATTGCTATCATAGCAAATACTAGAAATAATAATAATAATAATAATGTGTTTATTGATGAGATTGAAAATCACAAATACGATCATTTACTGTTGACATAAAGGTAAAGAAAGTTACAAATGAATAAATAGTACATTATGTAAATCAAGCGTGGAAAAACTAATGTATTTCACCGTTTGCGAGCATACACGTGTATGGAAAAAATGAGTTCAGACGGCGTGAAGAGGAGCAAACAGGCAGACGGTATCTCCCACAACGTTCCAATTTATGTGGTAGCCGAGCGTGTAGAGGATGGTTTTCATCACCGCACTTGCGCAAAAAGTTCAAGGAAAGCCTATTTCGCACATCTGAAAGTTCAGGAAGGATTCCGCAGCGACACTCAGGACCACAAATAACACGGTGAGCTCTTTTCATTACATTTTCCAATTGGTAAGTAACCTCAACGGGAAGTTTACAGAACACGGGTGATGCATATATGAGAATAGACAGAATGCATGAATTAAATACTTCTGTCAACATCTCTTTGCTGACATATGGCTTTATAGCACGAATGGTATACAGTCAACGTGAAGCGTTTAAAACCACACCTCGAAAATGTCTTTTCCAAGAAAGATTTTCCTCTAGTGTCACTCCTAGGATATTCACATGTGAGACCACAACTATTCCGTCGTATGGTGAAACTTTCAGCGATTTAGATTTGCTGAACAAAACTTGCCGAGACTCGCTACTATTGAACACCATCCCGTTTGCACTTGCCCAATCTTGAACGATGCTTAGGTTATCCGGGTTAGGAAAGTCCTTAGTACAGGACTCGATCAAGGTGACATCATCAGCAAACTTCACCAAATGCGACGAGGGGGAGTTGGTGCAAAGGGTCGAAATGAACAGGGCGAATATATAGGGTCCAAGAACGGAACCTTGAGGAATTCCGGACGTAACTTTTATGGGAGGACCGACAATGTCATTTACACATACTCTTTGGCACCTATCTATCAGGAAGCAATGTAGCCATCTTAAAAATCCACAATTGACATTCTTCGCGACGAGAGTATTGATGAGTTTGTGATGCTGCATTTTATCGAATGCTTTCGAAAAGTCAAGGCATGTAAGTCGTACACCAATGTTCTTCGGACTTTCCATGAATAGTGTAACAGTGTCTTGAATGTCAATGAGAGCACTCGTTGTAGAACCGAAATGCCTGAAAGCATGCTGATTACAACCAAATTCTTTGATAAATGACTGTTTCATAGATTGAAGCACCAGTCTTCCAAACACCTTTGAGACTATCGGTAGCAGCGAAATTTGACGAAAATCTTTCTCGGTAGGATTTGACACTTTAGGCACCGGATGTATGTGAGCATTTTTCCAGAGCAGAGGAAAAGATCGCGATTCAATCGAAGCCCTATAAATGTCTGCTAGAGGCTCGCAGATAAGTTCAGCACCTTCTTTGAGTAGCCGAGCACTAATTTCATCATATCCAGGTGATTGATTGAATTTCAGTTTCTGCAGTAACTGGTAAACATCCCAACCATCGATTGTGATATCCATCTTGTATCAGGCAACACGTCCAGCTCAGAATCAGACTCAGCGTTAAAGCAATTTGAGAACACTTGAGAGAGCTTGTTTATGAACAGTTGCAATACAGGATCATCATGTCGAAATATAGATGCTGTCTTCTTTTCTCCTTTAAATTCTTTCATAACTTGCCATACATTCTTTTCACGCTTTAAGACTCTACTACTCCAGTTCATTTTGGCTTTGTGCACTTCAAATTGTACTTTTTTCTTCAAATGCGCATAGAGAGACCAGTTGCGTATACGGTATGCTGTCCATCTGTCCTCGATCAACTTCTTGAGCAAGGGAGTTATCCATGGTTTGTCGCTCTCAGTTATTACAATTTCACGGCGTGGAATATAGGTCATCGCATCATAGAACAAACTATAGAAAGCATCGCACTTTTCATTCACAGACAAAGCCTCATAAACATCATCAAAATTAGATTTCCACAGTGCATGTAAGAAATTATCAATGTGGGACCTTCGGTAGTCGTACACTGTAGTCTTCTTAATGCATTGATTTTTGGCTTGTGTTGAATCTGAGGGAAGAAATACAGATCTGTGATCAGAAGTGGAAAGTGGTGGACCTATTATAGCAGGACTGCGGTAATGAACCTGGAGAGCTTCAGATATCCAAATCTGGTCCAAAATCGAGTTACCACGAGTAGGGCTGGATACTCGATTGACACAGGAAAAGTGAGTGTTTAGAGTCTCAGATTTGTAATCATTCAAGTCACCACAAAAAATCACTTTGGAATTCGGGAAGTCGTCCAAATACAAATCAAATATTTCAATAAGGGTGCTAGATAGTTCTCGATGAAACTTAGCTGTAAGATTGGGCGGAATGTACAGGCACCAAATTATCAAATCAAGATGAGGAATTCGGATGGACACATTTTCTATACCATGGATGTCGAAATGCCGAAGACGCACAGGTTTGAAGGATTTGTGCATGAACAGACAAACACCTCCGCCAGGGCAGTCACATCTATCGTTTCGAAATAGAACATAATTTGAAATGCATAAACTTTCGTCTGCTATAACATCAGTTAGCCACGTCTCAGTAATAGCTATACAATTTGGTAACATACTGCTAACTAAGATACGAAGCTCATCAAACTTATAATACAGTGAACGTACATTCATCAATAACACTGAGGGATACGATATGGCTGGTAAAATCAGCTTTGAAAATGCCGCAAGGAGCTACGAGGCTGGACCTGACCATTGTAAATGATGACATCATTTCCTGCATCTTTCAGTCTCTTAAACTCCCGACGCAAAGCGAAGTTTTCCTCCTGTTGGTGCTTGGTCAAGTCATAGGAAAGAAAAACCTTTTTGAATGATGTGGAATTCCACAATTCCTTCGCTTTCCGCAGCAACTTTGATTTGGCACTTCGATCACTGATCTTGACTTTAATTGGTCGAGATTTTCCATTCACAATTTTTCCAATTCGCGTTTGTTCCACAATCCTCAGATCTTTGAAGCCAAGTGAATCAAACACAGCTCTTGTTGCTTCCTCATCATGCAAATCACGTTCATTGACAGAACCATCTTCCTTTTCAGGCAGTCCAAAGAACATTATGTTGTCCCGCCTCCTTTCTCTGTCTTCTACTTCCCTCAATGTATTTTCTACAACCTGTAGGTGGTCGTGTTGAGATGCTTGAAGATCGTTAATGACATTTTTTATTTCGTTCATTTCAGTTTGGTAACTTTTTTGGGTATCCTCAATACGTGAAACGGAAGATTCAATACCAGATACTCGTCTCTCAAGTGAAAACAGATGTACACGTAATTCAGCAAACTCCTCTTTCACGTCTCGAATCGATTGGAGTACCTCGGATTTGGATTCCTCAACAATAGTGCGTATATCACTCAATGAGAAATTCTCCGTTGAATGCTTTGGAGTCGAATTCTTGGACCTCGTGTTTGCCATACTGTCCTTCATTGACGGCAAAAAGTTCAGTCAGACAAATGACAAAAGTAACTCGAGTGAGGGTTCGAACCCAGGACGATCGCACCAGAGGCAAACCACTGAGACAAACCGCCAATCTGGCAACGCTGACGAGTAATTGAAACGAACCAACTATTCAGAAACTTCTGACAATATTGATTAGACAGAACGCCGAAGTATTGCCTTGATTAGATGATGGAGTTACACAGCTTTGCCGGACTGAACAATCATCAGCCAGTTTCAATCACAATTATATATTTTCCCGAATGAATAGCAAGAGATCCCACGATGCGACAAACAGACGACCGACGAATACTCAGGATGCCACAAGGATCAAAACGGTATAACTTTTGCCAAAATTGATGGGGTGAAACTTCGTAAACCGAACGGAGGTGCACACGTTCAAGAGAGACAAGAAGAACACGACCGGATCATAGCACGGTAGCTTAGAAACGCCAACCTCCAATTCACCTTCTAAATGTAGTGGACGATTTAATTCTACTCGATAGTCTGATGGTTTATTTTTGGGAAATTTATTCATAGAAGCATTACTGGGCAAGTAGATTAGAAACGAGTCCTTATTTTTTTACTTTCCATATTATTCACATTGGAAAATATATTAGCATACTTTTGCATTAACTCTTCATTCGGAAATGGAGTGTGATACTTGTCACAGCATCTTTATGAAAAGGAATCAACGCACCAGCATCGTCATAAATGGCAATATCAATTTGTGGGATGTAGTTTGATTTCAGCTTTGTATAATGCACTTTCTTGAAAGTATGCTCAGATAAATACTGCAGCTTTTTGGCTGGTATGGTATCATTGCTAGCAATGGAGCTTCAACATCTCCCACACGTACATCTTCACCAATATTGGAATATATCTGAAAATAGTTAATACGACGCGATAGCGACATGTCTGCACTAGCTTTGGTTACAGTACCACTTTTAAAGATATTTTGATCAAAACCCAAAATGTCCATTAGAGTTTTATCCATAATTATTTCAATACCTTTTCCACTTATAGTGAGAGACAAAACACCTTCTTTTTCAGAAAATGAAATATGTTGCTCATTAATCACTTCATTTAAATAATCTACAACCAATTTAACCGAAGTAATAATGCGAGGCATCAACACTCTTGTTTCATGTAAGATACCACCTAAAGGCTCTACACACTTTCTGTATAAAGATACGGTCCATTCTGTATCAAATTGATTTGGCCTTTCACATGGTAAATGTTGCATATCAGATTTTCCATGAACAGCTGCAGAACGATGTCGTAAGAACTGATGAAAATCTTTTGAACAAACTAATACTAGATCATCATCATTTAATTTACTTATTGCAATATGATTAGATGATTTGATATAAGTAAATGTTGCCACTTGTTTACCATCAACTCGAAGGAGATAATTAAATTTCTTCAATAATGTTTCAGGAGTCATGTTTGTCTTTCTTGGCTTAATCACAATCTTCTTCACCAACGTCTTCTCATTTCTTGAAATAAGATCTACATAATAAGCTTCCTCTCGATATATTAACTGTTTATGACCACTTATGTGGTAATTAACGTTCAAATTATCATAGCTTGTTAAGGCGGTAGCGAGGTAACCTAAATCATTTCTTAAACTTGGACTTAAACCAACAATCCAATCTTTCTCAACTACATGATGTACATAATTATGATCATCATTGTGCGGAGTAAATTGGACAATATGTTTACACGCTTTATTCAAGAAATCATATATAAACTTTTTACATGATAAGAGATCTTTCTTTGGCCACTGTGGAATGTATACTCGACAGCCCTTTTCACATTGGTAAGCAGCTGTGCGTCTCATATTAATAGTCATTACCTCATGATCAAAAGTATAGACACAGTTGCTATAAACAAGTTGAGTGACACCCACTTCCCAATTTCCATTTAGCTGTTGTGTATGATCAATGGGAGTAGAAAAGAGTGCGGCTCGATTCTAGCAAATCTCTTTGTAGCCGCATTGCTAAGCAAAATATGATAAAACGACATTTTTATATTGCTGATCTGCGGCTTTGCATAACATCATGAAGACTTACAATATATCAGAGTTGATCGTAATGGAAACGTACATTTCAAAAATTCTCATGGTCATTCATCAAGAGGTATTACATTAACATGGCGACAATTTGTCAACCTCAATGATATCATGAGGGATTTGGAATATTTTGAAACATTAAGATTCATCTCCTTGGGTGATCAAGTTTGGCTTCAACGTCGCAACAATGAAATTCAAATCTGCCATTCTCATTCCGCAAACTGTTTCTCATTTCGCAAATACAATTGGGAGAAGTATAGAAGATACATACATCGCTCCATCATGACATTTATTCGTCGTGAGTTCATCGCCCTACTATGCAAATCTTAATCAGACATGACTACCACACACCATGAGTTGGAAATTAGATTCCCTACAACGTATTGAAACGGATCATGATCGAAACGTCTATTTCAAAGATTCAACTGGAAATGTAAGAAGAGAGTTTGCTTTATCTTATCGTCATTTTCAATCTCTACATCATATCATGAAGGATTTGAAATACTTCTATATGAAAAGACATTCACGTATTGGAAATCGCATCTGGCTGCGAGTCAACAATCGGCGAATTCAACTCTATCATTCCCAACTTCATACTAACTTCACATTTCATCAAGGTAGTTGGGAGAAGTATAAAAGGAATGTGCATCGCTCAATTTACTCATTATTTCATCATGAAGCGCCATCTCTACACCATCGTCAACATTCTACGTCGCTTCAGACTCTACACCAAAATCGATCTCACAACATTACACCAATACCTTTCAAACAGCAAGTATTACCCGGGCCGTCCTCAAATGTTAGTGGTGAAGATGAACAATTCACGGAATCTTCAACTCTTCCCAAATGGGACTGTACAGATTCTCGGCGCCCTTTCTCATTCATCGGCGCAGTCAATGCGCTTAGAGCTACAGAGACTACTACGTCGGATATGGAAGAGGGAGAGGTGTGTGATGTCGAATCTGACTGTGGACAATATGGTGATCTCTACTCAATTGAGTGAAAGTGTATCATTTTTGAAGATTCGTACCAGCAGTTACAATTTGTGTTATGAACCCGAACTTTTTCCTGCAGCTCTCATTAGTTGTTGGTTACCTGTGCATGTGGCAATCTTTCATAATAGTAAAGTGATCATTACTGGACTAAAATCTCATGTACAAGCAAATGTGATCCTAGACTATCTCATCGAGTATGTACGTACCCAGCGGATTGTAAAATAAAAAACAATTTTCCAACATGATGTTTTTATTTCAAATCATGATAGAACTTACAAATCATTTTTTCATTAGAGGATGGATTACATGAAAAGTTTTGAATAACAGATACAAATCGAGATACATGTAAACGTTTTAAGATGAAGTACAGTACAAAAGCACCACACGTTGATGAAAGTGGATGTTGTAGTATGCGTTCATTTCGCTGATATTGACGCGTATGTTTTCTCAAATACTGTTGTGCTGGTATATTTGGAGGTTGAGCAAGAGAGTCAAATAGTTCACCACGTCGGTCTTCTCCAATAAAGATCGCTTTCCAATGCCCACCGCCTAAATTCTGCGAATGAGTGTTTAGCACAATAAAGATGGGATAGTGATTTACTGCAGGTGGTAAGGTATCGAGTGAATAGACATTATCGAAAGCTTTCAACGTCGCTTCGTCTGCATTACGCTGCACTTTAGTCTTAATATCGTCAGCAGTCAACCAACTCATTAACGATTATACTGAAGAATCACGTCACGATACTTTGTAATTTCAATATTTGAATCGAAGACTGCATAAATTAATACATTGATCGTCTCAGGTAGTGTTCTTTTGAACGTCAAATTCAAACGAATATTATGAGGCACGTTCGCTTGACGATAGGGTGCACTAATATCGCTGTCAGCAGTCAAATCAAATGCATAAATAGTATATCCACTCTTAAACTCTTTCATAGTGAGTCCGTTGGTGTCATCCGTATTGTAAAAGCCAAAGACATCCATAAAATCAACATAACTGCGCATAAATTGATCCACAGCAAAATCTGGTTTGTAGGGTGGACCAGGATGACTCACACCATTTACACGTAAAGCAATTTCACTTAACTGATTGTGTTTAAAATTGAAAGGATTCTTCTTTATATTACCATTAAATGCATCATTTTTAACCATTGCCACCATGAGGAGCTTCGGTGCTTCCGATGGAAAGAGGCCATCTTTCATGAAACTCTTTTGATCTTTAGGAATTGTAAAGGTGAGAAGCTTTGTATGCTGAACGGGGTAAATGGCATTTTGACGGTTAAGACCTTCAGCATGCCCTCTAATGACACTTGGATTCGGTACTACTCGACGAATGTAAAGTGCAATATCTTCCACATGAATTATAAAATTGTCAACTTTAGCAAATGCATTCAGCGCAAATTCAGGCTTATTCAATGTCAGCTTGAGTCGCATGCTGGTATTACAGAGTAAAAACTTTGACTGTCTAAAGAAGTCTAAATTCCGCGGACCATATAGCTGACATACTCTACTATCTTTAATTATAGCAGATCGCTTTACAAAGCCACTGTTTGTTTCAACATCAAATTTTCCTGCTTCATCTCTGTACCATCCCATGGCTTCCATATGACTTTTTTGTGCTGCTGGATGAAACTGTGATACATGATTGAAATATGATTTATAGGGATAATCGCTTTGACCACCTTCCACCTGCTGCTCTCCAATCGTTAGAGAAACATCGCGAAGTAATGTAGTCAATGGTAAATTGTTCAGCCCAACTTTATGTGTATCGTCAATAGCAGTTCCATCTGCTTGCTGAATTCTAAACCTCAAATCAACCATCGCATAACTCAAATCTATGTAGTCATCACTACCACCAGGAATAACAAATTCAATGGGGCCAGCATTCTCAGCTGTTCGAGGATGATAATCTACAATACTTGAACTAAGAATATCTGTCTGTATGGCTTGTTGATCAAACAAACAAAACCCGGAAGTTTTACACTCCATGATTAGAAGTTATGGCAGCGTCGTCGTTTAGCGCCTGATGAATGATTAGAGCCTCTGCGACGTTTGCGTGAATGCCTTTTGACTGAAGATCGCACCTTACCAGCTCCGCGATGTTTCCTCCTTCCTTTTTTCATTCGTTTAGGTGATTTCTTTCCTTGAGTAACACCAGAAAAGGTCTGCTTCAATGTTTTTAAACCGCGTTCCTTCCCACGATTCAACAAACTGCTCTTAAAACTTCTACCTCTGGAAAGATCACTAGCAACATCACCAGCAAAGCCAACGGCATTACTTAAAACATTTCGTTTTAAAGATCTACCGACATTGGATATGAGAGGTGCTACAACAGATTTCAGTGCACCAAGTATGCTACCTCCACGTTGGCGGCGAGCGCCGATGTAAATTTGTCCTCCACCACTTACATAGGAGGGTCGTGAATAAAATGAAGCAGTTGGATTCATAGCTCAAACCCTAAACATTGTTAGTTACAACTTTGCATGAATCACTGTCGATCACTTAGATGAAAGATGTCGGCACGACGCATCCAAGAGTTCATACTTGAAGGATAATCAGTCCATTTAACAAGACACCATTCTTCACCTTGCCGTTTTTTACATCGAATGATTTTCTCTACCAAATATGTTTCACTTTCAGTGACTACCTCAATCTCATCGCGGTAAAAGCTACCCTCAGTTTCTTTATTATCGTAATCTTTCAACTTGTAGGTGGTCGGAGAGTCTTTTTGATTAATCCTTGATACTGTAAATACCTCCTCTGTCCAATTCGGAAGGTACCCTTTAGCAAAAACACTTTTCACTTTTGAGATACGAACTTTATCACCAATTTTCACATCACTTTTCACATGAGTGCGTTTACGTTGGAATGATTCGCGCACTTTATCTACATTGTCAGCATTTACATCTACTGGTCTGAGTCCAATAGAACGATGGATAGAGTGATTGTAGGCATGGAGTGTATCTTGTAGAACCTTTGTCCAATTTTGTGTCAAGTTGGCAGTAAAATGTCGCCACAAGTGATTTTTTAATGTGCGATTAAAACGTTCAACGAGTGCAGCTTTATAAGCACTCTTTACACTAAACAACTCAATGTCATGCCTCTCAAATAATCTTCTCACATGCTGATTTTCAAACTCTTTTCCTTGGTCACTCTGAATTCTTTTTGGAATGCGACCTTCCTGAAAAATTGTTTGGAATGCTTTTGCTACTCCTTTCCCTTCTTTAGTTTTTAAAGGTTGAGCCCACGCATAACGCGAGAAAATATCAATGACGGTTAAAATAAAGTTATTGCCCGAGTTATGTTTTGAAATGGAGGCAACATCACACAAATCTGCTTGCCACTGTTCATCGATGTCATAAACAATATAATGGCGGGTGCGGTACTTCTTTTTCGCTTGTTTGTGGAGTGTATAGGTAGCCTGACCCTTTAACCATCGTTTCAATTGTGATTGTGGAAGACCACTCGCTTTTGATAATTTCTTGATAGATGCAAATCCTGCCGGATGCTTTACATCATAATAGATTGACTTCAAACGCTCAGTCGATGACGACTGACTCTTTTTCATCCTTCTCATCTTTTTGTTTTCTTGCCTTTCTATATTTACAACAACTGCAGCATTTAGCTTTAGCGGTTCTGCTATCGTGTTCACATTGCTTAGGGGTTTCATTGTGAGAGCTGGCGCAGCAAGTGCAAGTGACAACGACATTCACCTCTGGCGGCTCATTACATGGCAAGCAACACATCTGCTTCATATTAATAGTCTGATAACATGTATTTCTTGGGAGCTGTTTCACGTTTTCCTTTTACTAGTTTTTGTGGTGGTGTAGATCTACGTCGAGTTCTTCCTCTTGTTTGCTTAGTGAGTGTGGGAGGGGATGTAGCAGGTGACGTCTTAAACCAATTTGTTGGCATTTTCATCGTCTGAAGCATTGGAGCAGTAGCCACTGTTGAATCAAGTTCTTTCAATGTCTCATTGTTCAAAGCAAATTTTGGTACATTATGCTTTTTCAATAGTTTAAGAAAGTATTACCAACCAGGTGGAACATAGCCCTGACGGCGCTTTCTACGTGTCGCATACTGAATCAAGTCTTCATAACGTGAAGCATCAATCACTTTATTTTCATCTGTAATGATTTCTCCTCTATCATTTACATTGAGATGGGGTTCAATACTGTTGAAAAGAGATATGGCATGTGCGCGAGATGCTAAAGGTGTAGCAGTCGATACAGAGTCACGCATCTTATTCTTCAAATTTTTTAGTTGCTCAACAGTTGCCGATTGTAATAATACAGCACGATGTGGATCTTTGATGTGAACAATTTGCTGATAATCTATTTCTTTCCTATACATTTGATTTGCAAGAGGTTGCTTTACTTGCTGCATGGCAGTCAATTGTACATATTCATCCTGAGGAATGACAATCATGCGAGAATAAGAACTCATAGTTTGTAGATAATCATGGGAGTTTTCAAAATATCACTTCGAAATCTAAATTCTTCCGGACACTCTTGCGTAAAGTCAATGAATAAGTAACCGTATGGTTTTTCAGTAGCTGCTTGAAAAATTTCAATTAAGGCTTTTGATCCTCTGGGTGCAACTTGTCAAGCTAAAATTTCAAATTGACTTTTATCTCGCGGATTCTTGAAAATAGCATAATAGTGTGTATTCAGGTTTCGTGTACGAGCTTCTTTTCCATCAGGAAACAAATTTTGTGTGATATAGATGATAAAGCACCTTTTGTGATGTGCTGCGCGAGTGAACATATCTGTAACATCTTTTGAATTCTTACTTTCTTTTAATAAATCATCCAATACAACAACATCATTAGACTGAAGTTTATCCACTGCAATAATTCCTTCATGTCGAATAAAGTTGCGACTTTGCAATTCCTGAAACAACGACGGTTGATAAATACCATAACACCAAATCACTCGATTGATAGGTTCCTTAAACAACTCCCTTCTTTTATCCAATAAATTCAGCGTGAAAACAGTTTTACCTGCATGAGATGGACCTGATACAGTCAGAACTTTATCACATTGAAGTCTGAAATCCATTTTATTACTTTGAGATTCAACATTTGCATAATTAATGCTTAGAGCCAAAGATATTACCCAATAGGTTGCCCACGGCAGGAGCTATCATTGGAAGTATTGCTGAAAGGAAACCGCCCTTTTGTGTTAGCGTTTTCCTCTTTCTTTGAAGGGTGACTTTAGGATTGGAGATGAAACGCAATTTCGTAGCATATCGCTTAAGTAACTTTCGTTGTTTTGGCGCTAATTTCTTCGTCCTCAACTTTCTGACATGAAAAATAATTTCATGAATGAATTTATCGTTGGCATGTCGTATAGCATTGTATCGCTGATTTGCTTTCATTCGTCGGAGAGCTTGAATGGCTGAAGAAAACTTTGAAGACTTTTGACTTTTACGTTTCGCCATTTTACGTTTCGCCATTTTCCGTGTTAGTCTTTGCTAAAACCTATCTTTACCACATTTGCATAGGTACTAACTATTGCGACATAAGTGACACTCGAAATGAGCAATGTCACAGTGGTTACATTTGCAAAGTTGAATGCAATTACGTATGAAACAGCGTTGACAAAAAGCATGCTTACATCTCTTGAAGATGCGCTTTTCATTTCCATCCTTTCGCTTACATACATCACAACACATAGTTTCACCGTTACTGATGTCTATAGCAAGTCTTTTTGAAGATATGAATTTGCTAGCCTTTTCTAAATAATAGACGCATGTACAGAAGGAATATACTTCGAGAGTGAGCAGACATAGCTCGAAAACCAGTTGTGCTACAATCAAGTACCACTGCATTTTCAATTTTTCTTTATGGAAAGTTGAATATGAATATCTGAAATCGCTTCAATCACTAGACTGCTACCATGATGGTTAAATGCATTAAGACGTTCAGCAATTTTTATCATATGTCTTTTAAAAAATTCTTCGGGGTGATCTACCACTTCCATTGAATAAGAAGCAAAATGGAAAGAGCGACTTTTCACCTCTTCCTTTCCAAAATGACTAAACTTAATTTTCGCAACTAATCGCGCCATGACAATGCTATCAGAGAATGTATTCATTAACTCTAGAAATAGAGTGCTAGCATCATCGACCACTGCTTCGATGTCGGTCTCATCTTTATGAAAATTTATCACATAATCTTGAACAGCTCCTTTTAAACTTTGCCTATGAAAATGTAATGTTCCGCAGTCGTTTGAGAAAGACATGATCGCCCTTTATCTAACCCATCCATTGCATGAAAACAACAACTCTTCTCATAGTAACATTTATTGAATAACGGTAACAAGCATGCATTATAAATCAATGGTTTGAAAGAGATAAAATAGATACAGCTGGTAACTATCATACAGCGAGCAATGATAACCATACAGGACTTTGGCAGTGCTGAGGTAAGGAGGAAAGAAGCATTGGTTATGAACGTAGCTACTACAACGAACAGACAGAATAGGAACACACAAATCCTTAAAACGTTTCGTGACTTCATGATAATGTTGATTCACTCTACTATCCCAAGGTGGGAGCAAAATATCATCAATGATTAGATTGGGAAATACTTTCCTCTCCTTACCAGGATTATTACAAAAGATGCGTATAACATTGAAAGCAGCTAACCATCGTTTAAAGTCAATAAGAAGAGCACTCTCACAAGAAAAGCCATAGTCTTGCAAATATTTCAGATTAAGTCCATGAATGTGTTTTCTCGCCCATTGATCAACATTGGGATTGCAGTTGGCATGTTGATGATAGACACTGACAATCTGATATGTCCAATTGTTCATAGCAATAGCACTGAGCTCCTGTACAGGTTCACCCTCACAATCCATAAAAATGATGATAGAAGCCTAAAACGGAAATTTACACATCTAAGGAAACGTTCTATAACATATTACAAAATGAAGAATTACATCGATGCTTTTCACGACAAAATACACAAATGATATGATGGCAACGAAGAAGTAAAATGTATCTAATAAGACCACGTCTACGACACTCAAAGCACATAAGCAAATTGTCATAGGGTAGAGTTACGAAAGGACTAGTAATTCTCCTTCTTTGATTTGCGTTTTGATGTAGCATTCTTCTCCGACTTGCGCTTCGTACCACTGCTGTTAAGGATTTGATCAATTATGTCGTCCACGTTGGGTGGTTTTGGAATATATAGGATGGATTCCATATGCATGGAGAGAGAGACTATTTTATTATCCTTATGCCGACCATAATATAGCCCATTCACTTTGAAAAGGATATCCCAAGTACCTTCTCCGAGCTCGTCGCATGTGATGGGTGTTGAATGATCTCCCTCCTTCTTATAGTAAGTGCACCAATGTGATACCGGTAGGCAAATTTGATTACCATCCCAAATCTTTCTATAGGGAGTATCCTTGTCATCTCTCGCCTTCCACTCTTGAGCAAGAGGAGTAGGAATGTCCATATTTAATGTCACGTACTCCTCAATAATATCAAGTTGGTGGCGAATGTACGGACTCACGGGGATCAGTATGTAGTCCCCATACTGATTGTGCATTATCTTGACATCCGTGGAAGGGAGCATTCCCGTTTGGAGTACTACGCCATGATCGTCATAACGCAAGACTTGTTTAAATTTACGCTGTAGCGGTGTATGATTATGTACCTTGGTTGTTTCTTCCACTGGCCTCAGTTGTAGATGATCTGATCGTAGCGAACCTTGTAACGTTTGACCACCATTTTGTCCTACTAGTGCAGCAGATGGAGTAGATGCCTGAAAATGGAAAAGATTGTATTAAGTTTACGTTCAAGGGAGGGAGGAAAGTAGCGACTTACCATTTTAGTTGGATAATAGAATAGGGAACTAGAGGGAGAGAGAGAGAAAATGTGCGTCCGTCACTCGTGCGATTCAGCGATGGAATGATTCTCACTGTGGAAGGCTCGCTATTTATATAGAAATGCTTGATTCTCATTGGATGATGATCCTCATTGGACAATAACATCAAGCTGATTCCAAATCTGGCCTCCGTTTACCAATCCGAGCCTTCATTCGCCCGCTGGAGCTGTTTCTTGGGAAATTCTAACTCTGTCGTTTTTCGTCAATCTCCCAAAATCTTCTAACAGCTCTAACTTTTGAACAAAGACAGATATGAACAAGCCGTATCTGTCACTGAATGTGTCTCACTCTTAGCTTTCAAACGAGCTATTGCACGATAATATCCGTCCACTAGAAGCCAAGATCGAAGCGAGCTCTCCCGAGGGGGGGGAGGTCAGTGAAATTTGATGAAAAATGTTTTGGTGACGGTCCCAGGTCGAAATTCCACACTTTGGAAAATTTTCAAAATTTTACCCATACAAAACCACTCTGACACTTAGGATTTTTTCAGGTGAGCGAGCTCCGACCTAAAATCTTGTAACCGCTCTAACTTTTGAACGAAGACAGATATGAACAAGCCGTTTCTTTCACTGAATTTGTCTCACTCTTAGCTTTCAAACGAGCTATTGCACGACAAAATCCGTCAACTAGAAGCCAAGATCGAAGCGAGCTCTCCCGAGGGGGGGGGAGGTCAGTGAAATTTGATGAAAAATGTTTTGGTGACGGTCCCAGGTCGAAATTCCACACTTTGGAAAATTTTCAAAATTTTACCCATACAAAGCCACTCTGACACTTAGGATTTTTTCAGGTGAGCTACGACAGTCCACCCTCCCAACCTGGCCGGCACACCACGCCAACCTAGACACCACATCACCGCGCGCTATACGACGGTCGGCCAGAGGGGGGGGGGACGTCAGCGAACCTGACGGACGCACGTGGCCGGCACACCACGACACTCTGTCGTTCCAGAGGGGGGGGACGTCAGACTCAAGGCACCACGGCGGCCGACCACGACACTCTGCCGTTCCAGAGGGGGGGGGGACGTCAGCGACGGCGGCCATCTTGCGCGGTCCAGAAGTGTAGTTTTACTTACTACTATTGTTATGGATAAAAAAATTGCTTACAACTTGTATGTAGCCAATCCACTTTGTAAATTCATCTAATTTGATCAAGAATTGTGTGAAAAAAACCTCCTTCATTAATTTTTGATGATGTACTACAAGCATTTTGAAAATTCTTACAAAAACCTTCACCGGATCACAATTCACCGGTAGTTAGACCATAAACTCCAGTCCGAAAGGACAGTTATCAAACTTAACAAATTTAAATGAAAAGGAAGTCAGTGAATAACCATGCCAAAGTGTTTGGTTCAAGTTCTTTTCTATGTTACTTATTAGTTTGCATGCTTGAATTTACTGTCTACCTGAACTACGATTCACTTGTCTGACGATGATTTCGAAATATATATTACAAAAAGAAAAATATTCTAACCTTGAACAGAACATGAGTTTACTTGGCTCTTCCCACAACATACCTACAAGTCAAGCCAAGGCATCTTCACCCTAATGAAACTTTATTTAGCAATAATGAGCTCATGCAATGCTGTTGCAATTATCAAAATAAACATCTCACCTGTAGCGGGTCCAAATCTTTGATCAAATGTTGCATTCTCTCTGACTATAAAGCGAGCAATAATCAATATCACATGAATTTGATGGTTTTCAGCAAAAATATAGGGACAGTGCAGTACGTACTTCACTGAGTCTGCAATTAAATGCGAATCAAGACGTGTCCTGTAGATGAAGATATACCAGAGATTATTTGCAAACTGTAGGCATAATCGAATTACGACAGAATTACTGACTTGAATCGCCGTTAAAAGTCTTATAAATTTGCAAGTTTGAGACTGCAGATAGTGATGCCGGCGAGTTTGCTGACTGATATGCGTACACCCACATATCACGATGCAGTGGGAGACGGGAGTCGACTATAGCAAATAAATGACGCCTGCTTGATAAACATTAACAGCTCGCATCCTCTTTGTCATGTGACTCATGGAATGAAGGTCAGTTCAGCAGGCGAGCGACGCGGAAACTATTTCATATAGAGAATCGGTGTGCGCAGATAATTGTAGGACCAACGTACAGGCATCTGAACAGCATTATGACTTCCCATATGTTCCAGCTAGGATATCATTTAAGATTAAGTTTCTGAATGGATAAAAAAGATGCAAGAAAATGAATAAATGAATTGCGAGAGAGAGAGAGAGTGAGTGAGCGAGTGAGAGAGAAGAGAACAGAAGAAGGAATATGTCTGTGCTTCGTGCATTGTGCCGTCCTATCAAAAACGAATAATTAAGAGACGGAGTAGATTGAACTAAATATTCCTTTTGCAGGTGTATAGATCACATGACCGCAATTAATTTCCAAATTTTTTTATCTATTAATGAATCATATGTCTTATCTTGCAGACATCTTTTCATAATGTTGTTTTACATAGAATAGCATGCAATTTTACGTGACCCAAAAGTTGTATGGTAAAATTACATTGCCGAGTCTGTCAAATTACAGAAAGTCTAGGAAGTGGCAGATGACTAAGGAAGCATGTGAATGATGTGTGTGGAGCTGCAGCATCATCTAGTGTAATCAGGGCATACCCTGAACATGCCCTGAAATTATACTGCCCTAAGGTTACCCTAATCCCCTGTAGCAGGATAACGTAAATAAGTCGATTAATAGGAGAGTTTTTTAACTAGTCTAAATTCGGTAAGATTTTGTCCGTTAGGGTGTCGACTTTTTTTGACGTCTCACAGGGCGAAAAAAAGTCGACTTTACCAGACCAATTTAAGTCAACATATACACATGCCTAGGCATCAATTGAAATCTTTTCATGAACCTTTATTTCAGGCTTAGGCCTAATACACCATACTCACATAATGAATAGGACAACGCAATCTGAGCTCTATAAGAGAAAACAATATTTAGAAAAAATCAATTATATATATCAAAATAAAAGAGTTTAGAAACAATAGATGGCGATAATTTCGCATAGGTATAAAATAGTTGATACAAATGTTTGAAATCTAACAATGCACAATACCGTTAAAAGATCTACAGAGGGGCTCGAATTAATAGAGTAAACAGACTTTTTTCAAAAACTTTAGTACGTCGTATATTTCACTATTTATAAATACAACATGCAACAATTGAGCTTACAATGTTTTAGTACCTTGCTTTGCTTCCTTTTGCACCGATCACAGATTGAATCAAATATAATTGGATCAGGAGAGTTTCCTGGCCACTTCAGAACTTTCATTCTCAGCTCTGTTTGAAGAAGTCTCGTCACAATCTTGGCCGTGAATGACTATACTGAATCAACGCGTGGCAAAGATATCTGTCATATTGCATTGATTTCAATGATCCTTGACTTGAAGCAGTCATATTAGAATAGAGTAGAAAAGAACACAGCACTCATTTGCTTTAGTGAAACGAGATATTCCGTGTTCGTCAACGAATACTCTATTAATTCCAGCACCTCTGAATATGTATAGGATAACACAATCTGAGATCTATAAAAAAATCAATAGTTGGCGATATTTTCGCAGAGGTATAAAATCGTTCTTACACAAAAATAAACATAAAAAACAAAGGCATATTCAAGTTTCTGGTCAAAATTAGTTCAGTAAATTTACTCACTAAATAAATTTGTAATCTATGCAGTGCGAGTGGTGCCACCTTCCATAATTCTTTCTACTTGAAAAATTTTTCTTTTTTCAATTTGTGGCATCCTCTTCAAGACATCCCCCAACTGTCTATGCACCAAGTTCTTCTTTTCCAATGTGTTGATGTTGTGGTGCTGAAAAAAATTTAAGATTTTTAGATAGATATAAATGATAAAAATGGTAATTTGTAGTACGTGTACAGTAGTACAGGTCTGTTCATAAGTAACCGTACACTTATATTTCATACATAACTATCACTTTTATTATTACATCTAATATAAATTCTTATACGAGTTCATTTAAAAGACGTTAACGTTAGATCACAAGAGCAATAATTATTCACCCTCTCTAAATTCTTAACTTAACACTGAAAAGAAAGTTCAGTTACAGTATCTTATAATTGAAAAGAAAACAATTTTTGTCCGATCAATATTTAATTGATGCGTTTTGGCATTGAATCAACGGAAGTTCTGATGAAGTCAATAAATATGTTGCTCCAGATGTTGTTGATTCTTTGCCAAAGCAGATCTTCCTGGTCTTGGGTATTGCCTGGGATAGGATTGTAGGATAATTGGGCTCCTACGAGCGACCACACATTTTAAATAACATGAAGATCCGGTGACAGTGGTGGCCGGTCAAAAGTGTTGACGGAGGCGTCTTAGAAAGTCATAACCCGACGACTCCGGTCAGCGACGCGTTGTCTTGAGCAAGATGGTATTGAACATTCAATTGATGAGATTCGTACATCTCTCGAAGCAGGGTTTCATAGCGCTCACCGTTCAGAGTCTCATAGAGACGCACAAGAGGTCCGACTCCATCTCCACTGACCGAGGCCCACACCATCAGTCGAGCTACACGTCTTTGCGCTGGTGATGATGTTGCAACCTCGATGCTGCGTTCTCCCTTTTTTTACCGTTTTACGTCCATTTTCCCCATTCACGGGGTTGGACGGTGCTGACATCAGTCAGACTTTGTTGGTGCTTCGTCGCTTACAGTCCGGATGCCCTTCTTGACGACTGCCTGATATGTTCTTGGTCAGCCTCGAACCCAGGACCCTGAGGGTCGTAAGCGGGTGTTCTAACCACTACACCACACCCTTTCTTAGTCGAATGAATTGTAGACCAATCGTACGATTCGCAAAGAAAGGAGCCTCATCAATAAAATTGACCTTTCGCCGGTCTTCTATCAACCAGTTTTGATGTTTCCGCGCCCATTCGAGCCTTCGTTCTTTATGTCGCTGTATCAAGATCGCTTTTTTCTTCATGACGAGGAAACGAAATTCCAGCTTCCTTGAGGCGGCGATGAACAGTCTCTCTTGAGATGTTCATACTGCTAATGGTGCTAATTCTTTGGAGCTGTTTGGTTGACGACTGTCGGTTAGATATGGCCTTGAGCACGAGATGATCTTGTTGACGTGTCGTCTTTCTTGGTCTTCCACTACTTTTCAAATCAAGGACTTCTCCAGTGAACCGAAATTTCTTTATGATATCGTAAATACTTCCTCGTCGCATCTTCAGTTTCGTACTAATTTTTGAGGTAGAATAGTTGTTTTCATGCAGTAACAGTACCTCATACCGCGTGCGTTCGCTCAAACATCTGGGCATCGTCTCTATCTGCTAAACGGTAGCGCATGATGACAATTTTATTGGGAGACACGTGACGACAATGTTGGAAATCCAATCCCTTACACTGTTGTTCAATTGACGGCACACTCATATATCCGTTGTAACTTTATCTGGTCCCTAATGTCAGAAGATCAGAGAGAAAGTTAAGTGTACGGTTACTTATGAACAGACCTGTATATGAATACGCTAGTTGAGATTTCAAAAATAGAGAAAATGTGAAGTCCAAAAACGTGATACCACAGTAATTGGCACCAAGAGGGATTTCATAAATAATTTGTACTGGACAGTGGACAGACAATAGCAAACTTTGACTGTCACCCTCCCTCTATCCAGCAATGTGATGAATTTTCAGACCAGCAGATGTTCCGCACAAAGTATAACCCTGGTGGACAAAGATCAACCACTTCTGCAGATAACTTCGAATTATTGTCAGACGAATTTATGCCTCTGACTTCTAAGAAGTGGAATTGATTCTTATGAGCCCTGTTATTGACACAGCCTCGAAAAACTGGCTTATCATCTGCGCTTGAGACCTAGGGGTTCATCTGCAAGCTGGCAAGTCAATTTTTCCTGACTGTGTCAAGAACAGGGTGCATAAGTCAAATTCATGAAAGCCATGGGTACGAATACGTCTTAATCGTCTGACCCTTGTATATAATGCATCAACATAGAGTCAATAATGTGAGAAAATTCCCTATCATCCACAGAGACATCTTATAGTGCTCGAAATTTATACGGCTTGGTGGCAAGATAAGAACCTAAGGTCATGTTGTGAAGAGCACAGAATTGTAGCATTCCTTGTCATTTAATACAAAATAAGCAATAAAATTGTATAAAAAGGTCGGCGCTTCGTGCCACAGACATTTCTAGGGGCCAAAGGAGTCTTAATATCTTGGTACAGAATTCTTTAACTGAAATGGTCAGAAGGTTGTTTGCCAGGCGCCATAATCATCGGATTTCAATCTTGAAGACTTTTAGCTACTTTTGAAGTGGAAGGGGTTGCGAAGCAAGCGCATCTTTAATGACTCTGAGGACCTGGAAGATTTCCTTTTCAAAGATTAAACTGACTGGAGAAATTCAAATCTTGAAACAAAAACAAAGACTGTTTGACCATTTCCCTTCTATGATACAGGCCTCAAGAAATTACCTATCAATAAACGGTATTACTTTTCGGGAAATCTTATTTTGCTTTTACTGAAAAATATATTATCAAAACTTATCGAACACAGCAAGTATTTTCGTAATCATGAAAATCTGTATCATTCAATTTATAAACCTCTAAATGCCACGTCAAAAGAATATTCATAATAGGTATCTACAGTAAAGGTTTCCAACCGGGGGATCACGAGGCCACTTTATTGGGGTCGTGAGAGCCTCCTGGAAAATATCTGTATCCGTCCGGCTATTCAAATTATTTAACTGCAAGACCGCAGAAAAAGAGATTAAACAAGTTGCGCGCTTAAAGGCCGTGGTGTAGTCACCATTCAGTATGTGTTTTCGAATATGTTCAATAACGATGGCAGTGAAATATTGAATATGATAATAGTTCAATATAAAGGTGTTTTCGAACTTCTCTCAATTTTTACGCGGAGCCTTCCGGATTTGCCATGGGGGGGTCTCGGAGCGATAAAGGTTGGGAACCCCTGATCTAAAGAGTAACTGTCAACTATTCATTTTACTGGGTCAACTAAGCCTATGTATTTCAGAAGGGGTGTAATATTCTAGGGAAATATTTACTCTAAATATGGTTGACTTAATTTAATTCCTAGCATGATACAAAGTATGCAGCAACAAAGTAAAAAAAACGCTTACCTCGCTCAGATTGAGGGCATCTATAACAAAGACATCCACTCCAGCTTCAATGGCGGACAACTTCCCCCTCTGACCGTTTTTTGAGAAAGTTTTCCACACGGAGGGTGGCGCCAATCTAAGTAGTACGTTCACAATACTATTTTTCTTGTTTTTGGTAACCTCGTGTTTCACTTGCTTCAGCGCGTTTTTTTAGTGCTCTTTATCTTTCAGGACGGATATTAAGGTTTCTGCTGACGAAGCATGATATGTACGGACTTCAGGCATTTCGTCGTCACTTTTCATCTCCGATTCTGCTTTCTTGGCACTCAGTCTCTGTTCGATTCTTATTAGAAGACGGAAAATTTCTTTAGACCAATGTGCAACGTGCGGACAATGACAACGAGTTATGTTTGCATCCGCATCGACAGACTGATCTCCTGTCTCAGGGGCAAATGACAGTTTAGGATCATCAGTGTCTTCATTTGTAAGTTTCGCTTGGACTTCACTCTCATACGACTCGAGTAGTATATAGTGTGACATCCGGCGCGACGCTTCGCTTCGCTTTGCTTCGCTTCGCTTGCGCCGGATGTCACACTTTTGCGGGTTTTTTCAAAAAATCAAAATTTCAAAAATTTAGGTAGACTTCAAATTTCACGTGGCCGAAGGCCGAAGGGACGAAAATTTAGGTAGTGACAAATTTTCAAAAAAATCAAAATTTCAAAAATTTAGGCGGCCTTAAAATATCACGTGGACGAAAATTTAGGCGGCCTTAAAATATCACGTAATCTAAAAAAATATCACGTAATCTAAAAAATATCACGTGGACGAAAAATATCACGTAATCGAAAATTTAGGTAGCCCAAAAAATATCACGTTGTCCTAATATAGCAGAAGATTGTATTCAAAATATTTATTCAAAATATTTCTTTAAAAATGGAAGAAACAAAAGTGGATGAAACAAAAGTGGAAGAAACTGCAAGAATATATCCTTCGTTATCATATGAACGTAGTTCTACTTTAATGGACATTGAAAAAATGAATAAAGAAAAACACAAAGATAGAGTACGTTATATGAAAGATAAGGAAACTCAATTATTATTAAAGTTAGAGCATTATAAAAAATTAAGAAAGAGATGGACTAAAGTTAAGAATGTAACACAAGGAATTGGCATATTCTCAACAATAAGTTTAGGTGCTTTAACAATTGTTATATCTTCAGGTGTTTTAGTAATTCCAGTAGTTGCTACAGCTTTAACAGGTACGGTTGTTTTTGCAACTTCACTTGTTACAATGTTAGATAAATCTTTAATAACTAAGAAACGAAAATCATTAAAAACTAAGCATTTACATATTAAAGAAGTCTATGATAAACTACATTACTACTTTCAAAGAGTATGTGATGATAATGTTATTACGTTAGATGAGATTGAAAAATTTGATCAAATAGCTAATGAAGTAAATCAAATATCATTTCAATTACAGTCAGAAAAAGTTGATGATAAGAATAAACAGGATCGTAAAATTTCTAGTGATGGTAAAATTTCTAATGAAGAAAATGATAAAATTTTTTTAGAAGAGCTAAAAACTTTAAGCGAAAATTTAAGCAAAACTTTATTAAACAAAACTTAAAACGAGAAAACTTTAAACGAAAAGATGTCAGACAACAAAGCAATAAAAAAATAATTTGTTCAGTAAAATGTTTTTGCTGTATTCCAATGTTACCACAAAATTCAAATATTATATTTTAAAAATGGATAAAATTAGAGCTGATAATTTTAAAAGAATAAAACAATTAGAAGAGTTAATAAAACAAAGAAATATTATGAAAGAAAATCATCTTCAACATAGAATGATAAAAGCTGGTATTCAATCTGATATGTTTGAAAAAATGCAGCAAACCGAACAAGTAAAAACTGATTTTGAAAAAACTAAGAAACCATTTAAAACTCTTGAAAAAGAAAGTACAAATAATGATAAACAAATTGATATAACAGATCCAGAGCACAAAACTATATTAGATGACTATGGATTACTAGAATCAAACATTAATAAGAAATTACCAAAATCTAAGCAATTTGAACATTATATTTCATTTCTAGATGGAAAAACAATACCTAGATTTTATCTCGGACAAAAAGAAATATTTCCACAACCTTTTCGAGGTTTAATTTTTTCACCAGATAAATCTCCTTTTAATTTAGATAGAAATTTTGTTGATCTTTTAAGAGGAGCAGATTTAAATAATTATGCTGTAGAAGATCTCATAAAATATAAAGCTATGTTAGATAGAGTTGGTGCAGTAAAATCTCTTAGACGTTATAAACAATTAGAAAATTTATTATCAACGGGAGTTAAAGTAGGAAAAGGTTTTAAAACAGAAACAACTGTATTTTTATCAGATGATCCACAAGAATTACTAAATAGATAAAATATTTTAATATCTGCAATAAAAGAAGGTCATAATTCTAGTTTCAATGAAATTCATGCTATATTGAAAAGACTGTTAGAAAAGAAGATTCTAAATGAAGAGGATTATAAAAGTATAACCGGACATCTCTGATGTCTTTAAAGGCTTCGCCCGTAGCTGAAATATGTTGTTTCTAATTTTTATCTATGATTTTTATTTATGATTTTTATCTATGATTTTTATCTATGATTTTTATCTACGATTTTTATCTATAATATTTATTTAATTTTTTTAGTTTAAAAATGTGTTCAGCAGATTTAGACAAAATTAATAATCATTTAGAAAATTTGACAGAGATTTTGGGTTCATCAAAATTTAGTACGACGTTTAAAATTATAACAACTACTTCATCACACACTTGTAATTTAGAACCCATTCTTCATTTCGAACAGAATAAAAATTATCAAATTGCATTGACTAGTTTCTCTACATTTAACACTATTCAAAACGTTATCAAAGATGTGAATGATCAATTTAGATATTCTACTGATAAAGGCAAAACATGGAAAATACAAACTTTTCTTCCTGGTTCTTACGAAGTTGAATCAATATCAAATGAAATTAAGAGAAATTTAGGTATACCATTTAAAGATAAGAAACAATTACATTTTGCAGTTGAACCGGCAGTTAATAAATTTTATCTTACTTTAGACGAAAATCATCAAGTTGATTTTAATCATGATAGATCATTGTCAAAACTATTAGGATTTAATAAACAAACCTATAGTCAAGGTTATCATTTAGGTGAGAAGATTCCAAAAATAACTGAAATAAATTCAATTGTTGTACATTGTGACATTATTGAAGGAGGATATATAAATGGTAAATTATGAAATTTAATATTCAGTTTTCCAGCTTTTACTGTACCCATTGGTTATAGACTAAATGTAATTCCACAAACATTAATATATTTTCCTATTACAAGAAAAACTATTAACAACATTAACATTAGAATCACTGATGAAAAAGGACAAGAAATAAATTTTGGAGGTGAAGAGATTATGATAGATCTTTTGGCTCGAGAGATATAAACTCCCACGCGAAGCTAGAGAAGTTTAATTTTTTTCTTCTTCTTTAAAAATAAAAAAATTAAAAATAAAATTTTTTTATTAAAAAATGAGTGAAGTACCACCATTGAATAAAAAGAAACTTAAATTTAATCATCATCCAAATTTATCTAATAAAGTTTTGTCAGTTATTTGTGGAAGATCAGGATGTGGAAAAACGTATCTATTATTTAAAATTTTAACGACTCCAAATTTTTTGGATTATAACAATCTTATAATTTATACAACAACGGCAGAACAACCCGTCTATCAATTTTTGAAATATGGATTTGAAAATAATCTTAAAAAAACAGCAATTGCTTCATTATTCAAAGAATATGAAAAATCTGAAGATGAAGAAGAAATAAGTTCGTGGTGTGAAGAAGCAGCAAAAAATAATCAGTTAGTTGAAACCAATAAAAATAACCATATAAAGATACAATTAATAGATGATAGTGGTAATATGCAAGATCCTAGTAAACTAGATAAAACAATGAAACATTGTGTAATTTTTGATGATTGCGTTAATGATAGAAATCAGTCAGTTCAGAGAAATTATTTCACAAGAGGTAGACATAATAACTGTAGTGTTTTTTATTTAACACAAAGTATGTATTCATTAGACGGAAGTGTTATTAGAAAGAATGCAAATATATTTATACTATTTGAAATAAATGCAAGAAACTTAAGTGATTTCTTAAGAGATTTATGCGTAAGAAATAAAGATGAATTTAAACAATCGTGTAACAATGCTTGGTCAAAAGATTATGGATTTATTACAATTAATATTGATAAAAAAATTCATGATAGAGTTATCGAACAATTGTTTACCGAGTGATAAAAATATACAAATATAGTGTTATAATATTTTTTTAATTTTATATATATCAAATTTGTCTATCTTAGAAATTAGAAAATTAAAAAGGTAAAGTAGTTATTCCATCAGGCAAAATTTTTCTTTTATCATCAAATGGATCTAATGCTAATTTATGTTCTTCTTTTAAATACATTCTATGTTTCTTTGAATTAAGTCTATAATTACATGCTGTTTGTATTTCATTATTAAATAATACATTTTTATAATCTTGAAATGTTATTTGATTAGCCACTGATGCCTTTGAAATTCCTTTTAATGTTTTATGTGTTTTAATATTATTAGTTGTATCATAACAGTAACATTTAGATTTTAAAAATATAGCTTCTGTTATGAAATCTTCATTTCCTTCTAATTCATCTTTTACTTTACATAAATCAGAAGGATGAATGATATCTTTTATTTTATTAATTTCTTCATCAAGTGAAGAATTATACGGTATTGTTAATTCTAAGAAAACAGAATCGGTATCTGTAAAGTGTAATTTATAGTTTTTGCCATAAGCAGGTGCTAAATAATCATATATAAATCTATACATAAATAGTTTAGCTAATTCTAATATAGTGAATCCTATAAAATTAAACTTATCATGTTTTACGCTGATTCGACGTAAATGTACAGCACATAGTTCATCACTAAATCTAGTAGTTCTTTTATATGTAGGTTTCCTTGTTAAATTTTGAAACCTATCTTTATCATAAACTATTTCAATATTTTGTCTATTACGCACATTTTCTAAAGTCTTACCATAAAATGCATTATTCATTAATTTGAAGAACACGTTTCCAAAATCATCTTTATTTCTTTTAGCTATTTTACGTTTTTCAATATTGAACTCTATATAATTTTTTAACCATTTAGATTTTTGATAAAATAGTTTTTGATGTATTTTGGTGAGAATCATTCCATGTTCTAAATACCAATCTAGCATTCTTCCTTCAACAACATACTTTCCTTTATTACTTTGTGTTAACATAAGTTTTTTTGTTGGTCTGTATTTCTTAGGAATTAAAGATTTTTGATAATCTGAAAAATCTTCTATATTGGGAATTTTGTTTTCGGGACAGAAAGGAAAATATTTTGTTTTATCTTTTATTTCATCAGGATATACTAAATCAACTTCATATATATAACCATGATTATAATTTCCATCATATGTTTTTTGATAATCTAGAACGGGCGAAGCCCTAGTAGACATCTCTGATGTCGTACGAATATTACACCATTCCATCTCACCTGTTGGTAATTCTTGTATCATGCAAGAAGAATATAAGCTATTAAAATCATAATATAACAAATAGTTTTCTCTCATGATTTCATCAATTGCTGCTTGACTATCTTCATTTGATATAAAACCTTCTATATTTTGATTAAACAATTTTATAAACTGATCGCTTTCTTCTGGAGATAAAGGTTTCATTATTCCATAATCATCAGGATTTACTTTTTTATTGTAACACTGTACATAACGATTACCTAAAACTGATGAAACTCCACCTCTAATTCCAGATTCAAAAAATAATAATTTATCATATGTATTTTCTTTATAATGTTTAATCCTGCTAACCATGTTAAACCTGGTGTAGAATAACAATGACATGGATCTATTCCGTAATATTCTAAACACATATCACGAAAGTTTTCAAAAAGATCAGCTAGTATTAATACATCCATCTGTAGATATTTCATTGTATAATCATACATTGTTTTACAATTTAACTCTCTCCAATTCTTTTCAGCTTCTGCATAGTCTTCGTCAGATAATTTTGATTGTTTTAATGTTGATTTAAATTTATTTATTGGAGGAAGTTGTTTTTCTTCCATAATTTTATTCACAGAATTAAAATCAGTCTTCGACTGCGAACCACAGGTTTTATCTCCAGTTATATCAGTCTTCGACTGTGAGCCGCAGGCTATATACTCATACGGAAATATTCCTTTTAAAGGTTTTAAATTATATTTATTTAATATTTTACATTGTTCAGGTTTCAAAGTTTTTCCCATAACATCTAATGAATAAGGAGTAAAAAATCTAAATGCATCTAAAATTCTAATACAAACTAATTGCATTGAAAAATATTCTTCTTCTGTTTTACATAGTACATTTATTTGTTGTTGTTGTAATTTTTCAGATGAAAATAAATCTTTCATTACTAGATGGAAATCATATTTAGAACCATTGTAGAAATATAAAGGAACAAAGTTATATTTAAATTTATTAGCATTAAGATTACAAGAATTATGTGCTGCACCTCTATATAATCCATTTAGATGATCATGATCTTTTACTTTGACGGCAGAGCCGTCGCTTCGCTTATCAATATATCTACCTCTGCCATTTTTATAATTTTTTGCAAATTCTTTTCCACAGTAATAACATTTTGTTTCATTAATAAAATTTAATTTTTCTTTTTCTGTTAATGGCATCATTGGTATATTTGTTTTAAGCAATTGTGAAAAGCGACCTTGTAATTCTTCTACTTTCTTTGTAAACATTTCTGAACTATCTTCACCATAGTATTGAAAATATTCTGATTTAAATAATTCAGGATAATTTGAATGAATGTACATTCCCCAACATAATGGTTTTTGTTCAAATAAATATTTTTCTTTACTTTGTTCAGAATTATCATTTTCAGAATCGGGTGAAGCCCTGGAAGACATCTCCGATGTCCCGTGATTTTGTGTCATGTTAACATTATATGCTTCAAAATCACAATAAATAGTAAAGGGTACTTTATTTTTAAAATACCATTTATTATATTCCAAATAATCATCTTTAGGAACAGTATTTTCAACTGCTTCATTTTGTTGGCAATTCTCCAAATGTCTATTCATTTCTTCTTTAGTTCTAAAGCTCGTCATACATTGGAGACAGGGAAAATTAGCATTATCTGAAGTTTTTGTAAATATAGAAACATCTTTACACAATATAAAATGACCCTGATAATATAATATATTCGCTTGTGCTGGTTGTTTTGTCTGTTCTAGTTTTTCAAATTTATCTTGATATATTTCATGTGTTTCATCAATTTCTTTTGTAAGATTAAATGTATTTCGATGAAAATTTTGATTTAATATTTGTAACTGATAACTATATTCTTTATCATATTGTTCTTTATATTGTTGTTGACATTTTTTTAAAGATTCATTTATTTTTTGTTTGGTTTCATTTTCTTCATTATTTAATTCTTTATTGTCTTTATTTAATTATTGAATCGTTTCTATCTTATTTTGATATTTATGGTGATATTCTTGTGGCAACATTTTTAATTGTTGTTGATAACCTGTTTTACATTTTTGTAAAATTTCATTTAAATTTTGTAATTTTTGTTGATATTCTAAAGATAAAGATAAATAATCGGAATCATAATTATAATTATAATTACGTCCTTTATAATTATTATGACTAATCATTATTGGTGATAATGTTTTAACAATTTGAAATTTTTCAGTACATATTATATTTCCTTGGTAAAAAATATTATGATGCATGTAATTTCCTCTATCATTATATACTATTTCTGATTGACATAAATTTTTATTATTCAAATAAAATTTTTTTGAATCTGAGTAAAGTGGAGTAATTTTACCAATAGAAACATAATTCACATTTAATTCAAAAACATTTACTTCTATTAAATTTTTATTCTTTTTATGAAACTTTATTAACCTATTATAATCGTATGGAAATTCATGTAAGCCATCAGAAAGATCAAATTCATTTATGCATTCTTCTTTATTATAATGACTTAGTCTTTCTTTATGATATTCTGCAGGATGTAAATGTGCTATAATACTCCACAGAAAACAATAATCATCTTCATTTTTTATGTTGATTATTTGTGGTGAACTGAAAGGTAAAGGAACATAACTACCACCAGTATTATTTTTATATTTATCAATTACTATTTTCTTAGATAGTATTTTAACAAATCTCCAACCAGATTCACGTAACTGTGCTTCAATTATACAATTTTCTAATTTAAGTATCATTTGTTCAAATATAGGTTGTATATCATTTACATTATGAATTTCTTGTGAATTTGTAAAATGTCCTTGTATTATTTCTTCAAGAATTCCATCAGGTCCATTTTTTGTATAAAGTACTTCTACATTCATATAACATTTGAAAGATTTCTTAAAAATATTATAAAAGTTTGTTAGAATATCAGAAAAAGTTTCATCGGTTTCATTATGTTCAACGGACTGATTAAATAAATATTTTATATCTGTTACGGCTTCATCGGTTCGTTCAGATTCATCTGTTTTTTTAATTTCGTTAAATTTATCAGTATCGCTAAATAAATATCTTCCATCTGGTACGGGCGAAGCCCTGGAAGACATCTCCGATGTCCCATGTACATGTTCATCTTCACTATTAAAAACTTTTCTATATTCTGAATGTGAATAATCATCAAACATTTTTTTAACTTTTATATCAGTAGGTACATAGATAGTTTATATAATTATTTAATTTTAATATATTTCCTTCATCAACTCGATCTACATTTTGTAAATGCAATTTAATATTTAAATGAGATTGATAACTTCTTTTTGTTTGCAACTTTTTTTTACATAAGTTACAATAAAACTTGGTATTTTCCATTTTTTTATTTTTTTTAGAGAAAATTTAAGAAAAAATTGTGTTTTAATTTTAGATATAAACATTCTAATATCAAGGACTTGAGTGTTATTTTATATTATTATATATTTCACGTTCCTAAGTTATTTTATTTTCTTTATAATATTAAGTTTTATCATATTAAGTTTTATCATATAACGTTTTATCAAAAGATAATTTAAATTTATTTTCACTAACTATTGATTCTTCATCATCATCATCAATTGATTTTTCATCATCATCATAAATTGATTCTTCAACATCATAAATTACACTTTTTGGTATAGGATGCCATTCCCTGATAGGATACCATTCTCTTATTGGAATATCTAACTCTAAATTACATTTTTTATCTGATAATAATATAATATAGAAAAATGTTGGTCTTTGATCTCTTTTGGAAAATTTAATAACACCACCATAATCTGAATCACTTTTAGTTTTTATTAAAGATGAAAAAATTTTAAATTGATTAGAAGTAAATCCTAATTTAAATTTTGTAGACCCGACACATAGTCGTCTGACAGTGTCTTCAACTATTCCATCATTATTATTTTCAATTGTAAGAAAATGAAATTTAGATAAATTTTTATAATTTTTAATATTTTTATAATCTTTTTTACCATTTACACCATTTTCAGGTGTTTCAGAATCATCATTTATATTATCAGATTCTTCAATATGATTCAGAGGATTATTATGATTATGATTATGGTCATTGTTAATAGTATAAGGTGTCGTCCACATATAAATTTTCTCTTGTTGAGCTAAACCATTTATATAAGATTTTAACAAATTAATATTTAAGTTTGAATATAATCCTATATATGTGTCATCATCATATCTTTGGGGCATTTCTAATGTTTCTTGTTTATAAATTGTGTCTCTATAATAAACTTGACATAATAATTCATCATTATGTTTTTTACTCTCTATGTGAATGTTATATTGATTTTGTTCATCAACAAATAATCTAATTTTTTCTTTGGAAAAAGATTTTAATTTTTTAACTAATTCTTTAATATTGATATAATTAATAATTTTATTTTCTATCCAATCAGTATTACTAATTGGTAACACTGCTCTAATAAAACCATAAACATTATTATGACCTATTATAACCATATTTTCTTTATTTAATTCAACATAAGCTACATCATTATATTTACTTAAAATCTCCATAAATTTAATAAATGGATCACCTGAGAAAATGCAATAATTAGTTTCTATAGAAGTCTATATACCTTTAGTCTGTTCTCTAAATATTTCGGCTTGTAATTCAAATAAAATATTAACATCTATACATGGATTATTATTATTATCAAAACATTTATTTTCAAATCCCGTTGATCTCGTCGAATAAGAAGAACAGGATGATGCGGACGAATATAATTTTTTAAAATTTGGTTTTTCCATTTTTTTATTTTTATTAGAAAAAATTTTATTTTTTTTTATTTTTATTAGAAAAAATTTTATTTTTTTATTTTTATTAGAAAAAAATTTAATTTTTTTTCTCATTATATAAAAAAATTACTTTTTTATTGTTTTAAAAATGATGTTACCAAATGTTGGCGGAGGTGCATATATCCCGAATAATCGTGAATTAGAAATAGAGATAGAAAATTATATCATGAAAACTGGAGACGTTTTATCTGGTCCATTGCATCTTTCTATTCTTCCGCAACAAAATACAGAGTTGACAAATAAACAATATGTTGATACACAAATCAATGACTTAAAAGAAAAATATATAAACGATGTTTTGGTTCCACTGATGAATGAATTAAAGTTGCTTAAACTTAATGACAAATCATTAAACGAAAAATTATTAAAACTTGATAAAAAGGATAGAGAGCTAGAAGCAGATATAGCAAAACTTTTTAAAAAGATTTCTGAACAATCAAAAATTTTAATATTACTTTCTATAAAGTTAAAATCTGCAGTCATTAAAAATAAACATAAGATAAAAATGTTAAAAGAACAATTAGAAGATGAAATAGAAAAACTACCTGAAAGAATTAAAAAAAATTTAAATAAGTTACAAACTACATTCCAAAAAAGTGTTAATGAATTAAGTTCTAAAATTACTCAACAAATGAAAAAGATGAATAGAATAATCAATGAAGTAAACTCACTTAATCAAAAAGTTGATAAAATGAAAACTCTTAAAATCAATTTAGAAAATGAATTAAAGAAAAATTTACAAGAAAACTCTAAAGAAAATAAAGAACAGTTAGATTCTCTTAAAAGACAATTAGATGTTCTTAAAATTAAAATAAATGCTCTTAAAACGGCATTGAAGATGAATCAGGAGAAAATGCAAGTTAATAGAAAAGAAATTAAAGTACATCACACGCTACTTGACGCAATAGATAAAGTGCAACAGACAATTAATAAAGTTATCACGAAGTTGTTGGACATTCACAAACGTAAATCTTAATCGGAGCGAAGCTCCTCGAGGCTTTAGCCGATCATAAACGTAAATCTTAACACGTAGATATTTTTCCCAAAAGTCAAATTTAATCTTAAAAAATGCCTATAATTTATAAACACAATCTTAAACATTTTGCTTCAAATCAAAAAATTTCTCATGAACCATCTATGAAATCTGTTTACCATTATGACAGTGTAGAAACAGTCGGAACACAAAAGTTCCTAGACACATCTTTTCTGGTATTGGAAGTATCGTTAACTTAATTAAAAATAATAAAGATTTGATTACATCTGCTGCAAAAGGAGCAGCGGCCATAGGTAGTACAGCTAGTGCAATATCAAATGCTTTTAAGTCTCAAAACGAATTAAAACAACTAGAAGCTATTCGTAAACTTAGGAATGATTCTAAAGAACTAAAAATTTAAAAAAACTTTCAGAGGAAACAAAAAATAAAATTGCTAACATAGCTGTGGGGGAAACCTTGAGGAGCGGAGCTCCGTCTGATAGTAAACATAAGAAGAAATCAGGCGTAGCCATAAAACGTTCAATTGAAGAAATAAGAGGTAATGGTATTAATAGCAACCTTCGGTCTAACCAGCAAAGCTGTAGCGGAGCTGGTCTAGCAAAATTCTAAAATATATTTTTTAGTAAAATTTTTTTAGTAAAATTTGTTTAATAAAATTTTTTTAGTAAAATTTTTTAGCAAAATTTTTTTAGTAAAATTATTTTAGTAAAATTTTTTAGCAAAATCTTTTTAGTAAAATTTTTTCTGTGTGTGAGAAAAAACAAAAAAGTCAAATTATTTTCTATAAAAATGTCTTCGCTTATCGAAAATAAATTTAGATTAGACGATCCTCCGTTCGTCAGTTATAATCAAAAAAAGAATGACTATATAAGAATTGCTATGAATCCCGGATCTTCCAGTAGAGTAAATGCTGGAGGAGATTTAATTTTTGAAGTTGATAATCAGCAGAGTTATTTATATTTACCTGATTCCTTTTTACACTGTGAATATTCTTTATATAGTGATGCTAATTTTACAACACCATTACCAGAAACCGATAATATTGCATTAGAGAATAATTTTTTTCCAAAATTATTTACACAAATGCGTTTAGATGTTGCAACTCAAAATATAGAAACAATAAGTGATTCTCCAGGTGTAATTGATACAATGCTTAGATTTGTAACAATTGGTGAAAATAATAGAAAGTATGAAATCGAAGGTTGGTTTCCTGATACTAATGATGGTATAATTATAGATGATTTAACTCACGCTGGAACAGATGCAGCAGGAATTGCGAAAGATGTAGAAAATATTGCAAAACATTTAAATAAAACAAACAATAGTGCATATAAAGAAAGACGTGAATTTAACAAGAAAAGTAAACAGACAGTAAATTGGTCATTGTCTCCATTATTCCGATATTTAGATTATGATAAAATATCATATCAATTTAAATTTAAATTAATAATTCATCGTACAGCAAATAATGAATTAATCTTTTTGGGTAAGACTGGAAAAAAAGCATATTTAAAAATTGATAGACTTGAATGGTGGATTAAGCATATTACTCCTAGTTTAGAGATTGAAACAGCTATTGCAAAAAGATTAAATACTAACAAACCAATTCCAGTAAATTTTCTAAAGCGTACTGCTAGTTCAGTAACTTTTTCCGAACAAAGATTTAACTGGCATTTTACTAGAACTGCGAATACTCCAAGATATTTATTACTAACTTTTCAAAGAAATAATTCTCCAAGTTTTGATAAGAACAATAATCTCTTCCATATTAATACAATTCGAAGTTTACAAGTTTCATTAAATCAAACCCGATATCCAATTGATCCATTAAGATTCGATGATACCAATAATCAATTTATGGAAGGATATGATTCTTATCGAAATCTTTGTATAGAATTTGGAGTTGAACCACAATTAACTCCTGGAGATTGGAGACATTTATATCCTGTTTTCTGTTTCGATTTAAGTGCACAATCTGAAGATATTATCAAGACTGGTTGTGATGTAACAATTAATATTGAAAAGAAAGATTCCACAACTTCATTGATGGCATATGGGTTATTGCTAGAAGATGTAAAATATTCTATTGAAATTCTTAATGGAAAGATGGCTAGGATAGGCTAAAACCTCGAGGAGCTTCGCTCCGATAAGTTGATTAAATTCTTAGATTAAAATTTTTTTGGTAATTAGTAATAAAATTTTTTTGTAACTAGAATAGATTAAAAATTCTTAACTTAAAATTTATTCATGACTAGAATAGA
>CAJQUW010009486.1:0-58300 GCA_907163375.1 Prostheceraeus crozeri | reverse complement strand
CTTTGCACTTCACCGAAGGACATCACAAGCAGATTTTCAGTCAATATCCAACAATTTCTTATCTGCATCACCTTCTATCTACGGTTCATACACTGTCACATGATATAACTTTTGGAAATCAATTGGTCATGACATTAAAGGAATTGCTTAGGGAAAGATCTGCTGAATTATTGTCATTCTCATTAACTCAGGCGCCTCACATTTACCAAGTTTAGCTGATTTATTAGTCACTCTGTGCTCAGTATGTTAGTGAAATGTCAAGCAAAAACGAAAACAGTCCAAAGGATGTTCGAGAAGAATGTAGTTATTTTTATATCAACTATTCCATTGCGCTTTCAACTGAGAGAAATCTGCCAGAGATATTCTGAAAATGAATGCAAATCAACGGTCCGATGCTATTTTATGCTATTTTCATAGATGTGATGAGAAAGCATTGCTACAGCGTTGGGTTGATGACAGTTGCTTGATAATCAAGCCACAGACTAAATACTTAATGATATGATATAGTGATAGAGAGATATTTTGCTCGCTCCTCCGCTCGCTACTATCCCGGCTGTTTCATAAACACAGTCATGCAATCTTCTCTCAAATCAGATACGCATTAAATCAACCCTCGCTAGCCTCCTCTCCGCTCCGCCGGCCCGCGCGCCTGCTCGTATCCTCACTAGGGTTGTAAGGTTGCGTAGAGCTCTCGGCTCTATGTTTAGCAATACATGCGGTTTAAGAATATATTCCCAAGTCATCATTCTAAAAAAGTCAATTCAGGTCAATGTTTTTTTTGGCTGGTGGTAAATTTGAGTGTCTTGATGTAAACAATATTAGATGTTAATCATGTGAATTCTTATTATGCGAGCGTATATTGCTTATAATTATAATCACGTGGAACAATAGCTCGCGCACGTATTGAACAGTTGTTGGAGAGGATCATTTCTAAAATCAACGAAAAACTTCCCCAAGTTAATTCTTTTAAGTTGAACGAGTTACTAAATCGCACTTGATGGGGCTTCGGCGTCTAGCGCAACTAGTAATTCGATAGCTGCAAGTTTTTAGCGAATTTTGAAACGCTTCCCCAAACCGGAGAGCACAGACATTGACTGAGACGTCAGTAGACTTCATGTGCATTGCAGATGGTCGCTTACGAATCGCCGCCCCCGTACCCACAACACACCTCAAAATTCTTCAGACGGACAACCCACAAAAAACTAAAGACGTGAAGAGCTCAGCTTCTTTACGGCTCCGCCCATCATACTTGGAGTTTGGCTGAAACGTCTCGCAGTCGCTATATATTTCATATAAATCCGCTGGACAGGGATTCGCGCGGCAGCATTTCATTCGAGATTAAATAGCGCATCTAAAATAAACTACTGAGTGCGGAATTGTCCTTCCCGATGATGGTGAGTTGTGTGACGTGTTTCGTAGTCCAGAATCTCCAAAAATTCGCTGGCATAAACTACTAGACCTTATTGTTCCTTTTCTTTCATAGGGAAACAACATTTGCTTTAGTAGATATATGATTTGGAAAACGTTGGTCCTCTATGTATTTTGAGATTAACAAGAGAAAATGGATATTGTCTTTAGAACTAATTGCTGTTTTTCAAGTCTATGAGTTGAATAGAGTCAAGGTCGCAGACAGACACAAAGATTACATTAATCTTCAATAGATAGATTCAATTATCCTCTGGTCTCTGAATTATTTCCGCGTTAGATCAACACCTTGGCCTTATATGACAATCAACATTTCAAAATGGTTTGCAGCCCTTATTAACGCAGCTAGCTTTTTTATCGCTGGGTATCTATGTAATTAATTAATCATTCTTCCTAAAATGAAGTATTGAAATGAAAGAGCATTATGCATGGTGCATGCAGGTAATTACAATATTGAAAGCGTCGTCGGAAAAAACTAATGAACGAAAACGTTTTATTGACACGACGCACAAGTGACGGTTAAATTCCAAGAAGGTTCCATAAAGCTGAAAAGTGATATCAAAAGCGTCTGCTTGCAATGTTCAAAGGATCTGGAACACCATGAGGTTGCGCAAATTGTAATAAAAAATACGAAGAACAGATGCTGTACAACAGAAAGAAAATGGGGGGGGGGACGGGGGAGAGAGGAAGGGGCTAGTCGATGAATTTAACTTAAGGTTTCATAAAGATCTTTTTACTTTATTTCTTCATTTTGCAGTCGCGCAAAATGAAACCAATTCGACGCTTGCCGTTCATATACAGTTCTGTCACTTTAATCGACTTTCTTTTACTTTGGCTAGTTATTCCATCTTTCTTATTCTATGGTCTTGAGATCGTTCTCTTCCTTCTGAAAACACCTTTATTGTTTAAGCTGCTTTGACATACTATAGCCTACTTAATTTGTGTGAATTCAGTCTGAATAAATTATTTAAGGGTAGTAATTTCCAGACAGTGGAAAACCTGGTGGTGAGCAACAATTAAAGCATCTGAGAGTCGACGATAAATTAAAACGACTATAATATTTAAGGGACTTTGCAGCATTATTGCTTCCTGAAAATTAAGATGGAATTGATAGAATTCCTACTCCGGATTATTACAGCTCATCTGGAAATGGGACCCGACTCTCCCCGGAATGAGGACTTTAGTAAAAAGTACGAAGGATAGAGGCTCCTACGTTTCCCAGTCGAGATTAAGTCTTCTACAGTCTGTGCGTCCCACAATCCTAGCTTCCATTATCAAACTTCGTTCGGATAAAACAAGGGCCCAATGTGATTATTGATAGTGTGAGATTCAAAATTTTCTCACCATCCGTTATTGTGTATCATGGCTCTAGAGGTCAAATGTCATTCGAAGCAGATCAAGTTATAAGCGGAGCTACACCATAATCATCTCAGAAAAATAAATACGCTTTAATTTAACAGCTAATCTTCATGGGGCGTAGTTGCCATGGCATCGTTATCTTTCAGTTGCTATCCAAGCGGTTTCATAAGCAAGCATGCTTTTCTAATTTACTTGTTGGTTAACAGCATTAACTGGCTATCCTTTTGACATATTTGCACACCATGACTACCATTTATGCCATGACTATGACGATGACTAGATTCTCCATTTATCTCATAATTTCGTTGCTTGCGTTAGTATTAATGGGTGATGCACTTTTTTGATATGCTGATTCCAAATGGTAGTTTCTTGTTTACCCAGAGCGTCGTTTGCACGTCCACCAATCAGGTTGTTATAAGATTTTCTATAGCCACTTTAAGGCTTTGACAAAACCTAAAAAATTTCAATATGGCCCGTACATTTTAATATTAATTGACAGTTATATCAGTGTTTGCACTTTGTTAGAAAGACTAGATCTTCCACTAGTTTAATGATAAGATCCACTAGTATCTTTAATAGCCCCTTTGCTAAGGCAGAGCGCAATTCAAAAAAAATTTAAGTAGTCTCGTTTCAATTATTCGATTCGACTAAATTTTGCCGATTCGCAGGTCCGCAGTCCAACAACTCAATAAAATGTCACAGCACTTTTTTCGATATCGTTTCCTAATTCCTAGTAGGCACATTCTTTGACACATTATGGATGTTATGTGAGTGTACAGCCGCAGGAACATCAAACAATTTTAGGGAAATGTTGTTGAGTCGAGCAACAACTCCACAAAGTGATCCTCTAACGGGAATTGCAATTGTCTGTCCATCCACAGAGATACGTTTTGGCAATCAGTCGATAGGTACTTTGATCACTTTCAGGATGACGTTGAACATATTTTTCAGTATCTACCGAAAGAAGAATTGGCAAGTCAATGCAGCCGTTTTGATAATACAAAGACCGTGTCAAGGACAGCATCGAACGATGATTTCCAAAGAAAGCTGTTATGCTTTTTTGGTTCTCTTCATAATAACATGTGAAGAACCACCAATCAGACATACTTCTCGTATGTATCTTACAGCTCTCAGCAAGTCTGATCTAAGTGTTTAACTATGGACCTGTGTAAATAATGCAAGGCCAGCTGAAAGGGTTGTATTTGAATATCAGTAGGCCGATTGAAATAGTAAATGACCAGACATCAAAAAGTGCAATTGATTTATAGAAGGAATACTAATCTACAGGGCATATAGCACAATGACCAGCTTAAAGCCTAGCCAATATGAAAAAGACTAAGCAATATCCTGCTCCTCTTATCACTCAAGATATCCACTCTACGCCGCTGCTCAACCATTCATTGAGGTCTTCTCCCTTGACACCTCTATCATTCTTTCAGCAATACTATGGTATCCGCCACTCCATTTCCTCATGTTGTAATAATGTAAGCTACTCAACACAACAACGCCCCCACGTCCGAATATTGTTCTAGAGTCCCGGCTCACAATGAATAGAATGGAATGGCCCTTAAAGCGCTGTTATCACAAGAATTAAAATATCTTGTTTATCTAGCTTCTCATCCGTGCGCAGATTCAATCTTATTCTGTGGCTGTTATTGACCACAAATTCCTTTCTCTTGTCTGCAGCCCGTTACAATGTGGAAATCTGAGGCTCTGAAGAGGTCAAGAACACGATCAGAAAAAAAATCGTTAGAAGCATGACCCGTCCCTTTCTTAACTGATCACCAACAAGGAAAATCGTCTTCCCAACTACACCTGAAAAATTCTCATTAATGAAAATTACATTTTCTTTCCGCGCTAGCCGGTCTCCCACTACACAACCTACGCGTTATTCGCGCCTACTCTACTATCCAAGACTCCATCCCCCCCGGCTACGTGACTGCAATTGCGAAGTAACATTGATGAGGCCCAGAGAGAGATGCAGCCTAAATGAGTAAAGCACCATTCAGAAAGTTAATCCTCACACCCATTACAAATCAAATCTGGAGGAAATAGAAGTTTTATGTGTTACAGCTTCAGATGATTAAGACTCGAACACAAAGTTCCCAGGGCTAGGCACGTTATGCCATAAATAATATGTGTCAAAAGTTAGCATCATCATTATGCGGCACTTTTATGTACTATATTCAATAAATGTTTACAGATACTTAATTATTCCAAGATTATGGGAACAACTGCAAATATTCATCTGTTCCTAGGGATTCAAAGCTGAAATAACAAATGGACCGCCCCAATATCTCTCCTTACCCATTGAATGTGAGAACACTTGAACCGTGTCCGGATTCTAGAATTTCGAAATTTTCGTGCATCCCGAAAATTTTCGTGCATCGGTCGATATATGATATAGAAAAAAAGTCACTTTTCTGTAATTAGTATGATCCAGACAGCACTATTGTCGTTGCAAAGCCGCTTCAGAGCTATTTTACACATTCATATCTAATTCCTCATCACTGCATAAGAAACTTAAAGTTAGACTGACCATGCAGTAACCTGTAAATGTACTAAAATGTAGGCCTACATCTGAGTGAATGCACCGTAAAATTGATTGTAAGGCTACCCAGGGTAACAAAGAATCCTGCCTCACATTTTAATTTGAGCAAATTACATGCGTGCATTCAACTGCAGAGATGCGATTAAAGATAGTGTAAACGAAAACTGCCACTGAGTTATAGAGTTTTCGATTAAACTATTTTTAAGGGTTGATGGAGTTATTTTCAAAAAAGTATGCCTATCCAATTATCATGAAAGTAATTACTCTTGGTGGAAGGGCGTATGCCCTATTATGTTAACAGATAGAACGAGTTATACAGTATAATAAATCGTATACTTATGTATCACTAAACAAATTGAAACAACAAATTGTAGTACGGTAAGAGCATATTGCTACGTATTTGCAAAGATTACTAATAGCTGACGCTGTCCATTATCTTTGGGCCATTGTTTCTTGAAATTCTACATGGAATAGTTCACCAGATAAGTCACTTTGGTATTTTTGGTATCTTTGTGAAGGGGAGGAGATCTTGGGGAGGGACCCTCCTCGGCTGCCTTCCGTTTTTTTCAAAACAGTCTCTACGACATACGTTCGCCATTCTTTTTCCTTCTTCTTTGAGTGAGAGGAGTCTTTTTCAGCTCTAAGGCGACTTAGTCTTTATTCATCTTATAATGTCTCCTTTTGCAATTCTTCAAGCAGGCTGGACGCTTCTCCAACTGGTCCTTCAAGTTTTTTTTCTGTATTTCCCTCTGTGTGGACGTGAGATGATTCATCAAAACTGGCAATTTTTTTTTTTGCTCGGCGCTTTTTGGCTGTTTTAACCTCAATCATCAAATCATTCTCAATTTTTCTGTGGATGGATCTCCAGTGTGTATCTTCGACAACACTTGTTCACGTATCCTTACAGAATCACATTATGAATAAGTGTCAATTTCGAATGGTTCTTGAAGTTTTAACATTAAAGAGCACAAAGCTGCGAAACTGACATGTTAACGTAAAATACCTTCTACTCCAGCAATATTATTGAGTATATGATCTGAAATATGAGAATAAGTTTTCAACCTAAAATGTGCACAGCCTTGTATTTACCTTCAATAAATATTTGTATATTGAATCCTGATTCTTATCAAAAGATAATTATATAATCATTGTCATTTTTTAGAATATCGTATCTTGTTATCTGTAAAATGTTTCTTTCTCTGAGAAAGATGTATCTTAAATGTGGCAGACAGCTTACCGTTTTCATCATTTCCACCAAGTACTGTACTCTACGAACCCCACTCGCGTGAGCCAGTACACTACAGTTAACACCGGTAATCTATAAATATCTATCAAACATGATGTTATACTGAAAAACTGAACGATGCAAAAATTCGTGCAATCCACATCACGATTTTCGTGCATCGACCGTAATTTTCGTGCATTCGTCGCATGATTCGTGCATTGACACGAATTTAGTTGCGTGAATCCCGGACACTGACTGAACGGACTTTCATGAAATGCTACTCAGTGTTCTACAAGAAATTGGAAAAAACGATATCATGAATTAACTTTAAGAGGGATCTGTCTTGGACTGCCAATTTGGAATTGATTTGAGAAGGGAATTTGATAGAGCTTTCATTGGTTTCTACTACACAAGTTATATGGAAGTTCCACGTTGATAAACTACAGCTATCTTTTTTGCTCTTGTTACAAATTTTATTCAGTAAAGCGCCTGCACAGAGTTTAAATGGCAACGCAATTGGGAAAGTCTTCCTGTGATGTTAATTAGCTGCACTGTCAAAAGGGTTCTGTTGTGTTCCATGGTTACTTTGCTTTTTTGTTCACGTGATCTTAGAGCGTCCTGTGTATTACACTGTACTACCTTTGTAGTCTCAGTTATGCTAATGATTTTACCCTATGCGCCCCAATTACGGTGTTTTCAACTAACAGCCGTTTGAAAGATTCTTTTTGTGAGTTAAAACAGTGCAGTGGTGAATAAAGAAGAATATGGCACTCAAATATGATAAATGTGTACAAATGTTTTACTTAAGTATAATGCTAAATTTGACCGAAGTCAGTATGGTGATTTGAAGAATAAGAGTGGAAAATATTTTACGCATACTCGGAGTAACTATTGACTCCAAACTGTCCTGAAGATGAGCAAGCTGTAGGGATGTGCAAGAAAGCTTCTTCAAAAAACATTTCATCTTGTGACAATTGAAAGCCTTTTATCTGTTAAATCTCAGTTTTGCTTTATTTATTACTCCTGCATTCTGTTCGATCATCGAATATTATTCACCAACCTTTATAAATCTTCAAATAGGGTCGTGACATATCATGAAAGCAACTTGATAGAAAGAGTTCATAATCGTTGTCTTACGATCATTGAGACCAATTATTCTTCTTGTGCGGATTTTTTTTTTGTCTTACGGAGACGCATTGCACAGGCTTTCAGTTATTCAGAAAATTCATCATATTGAAATCATTCGCTTCACATTTGATGCCATCAATTCGCTTTATAGGGGCAAATGCATGATTCCACTGTTGTAAAACCGCAGCACGCAAAAATTCGTTTTTCATTTCATGGCCTGAGTGACTCAAATGATGGTTTTTCAGAGGATGTGCCTATTTTTCTTTCTGATGGCGATATGTTTCCATTTGTCGCATTGTTGTGACGCGTTTCTGAAATGTTGTCTAATTTTGTATGATTGACCTTTACTTTGTACTATATGAATTGGATTACTTGTAATCTCACGCTTGGCATCACTGAGTGTTGAAATAAAGAAACGATATTATTAATGGATAATCAGAGGCGTGCGCTAAGGACACTTAATGGGGGGGGGGGTGGTGGCTTTAGTTGAATGTTTGAACGAATTGATAACCTTTTGGGATCAGGTGGATGGATGGATATATGCTGTAGATACTCTATATGTCCTTTATGGGGGCATGAGGTGAGAAGGGCAGAGTGGGTCGTGGCTGAGTTGAGGAAGGTGGTCTTTTGGTAGGAAGGGGTTGGGGGTGTGGTGGGGTTGATGGTGGGGGCGGGTGGGAGTGAGTTTGTTGTGGAGGGGGAGTGTGGGGGGGAGGTGAGTCGGTGGAGTTGGGGGGTGCTAGAGTGGGGTGGGTTGGGTGGGGAGTGGGATGTGTTGAAGGTGGTGTGGGTGTGTAGTGGTGAGGTTTGGGCGGTGGGGGGTTTGTATGTGGGGGGGGTGTTGGGTGGGGGGGGGGTGGGAGGGGGGTGCGTTTGGGTGGGTGGGTGGTGATGTGGGTCTGATAGGGTGGGGTGGGGCGTACGGGGACGGTGTGGTTGTTCCGGGTTAATAGTGTGAATAGCGCGAGGAGTGGTGTGGGATCGTGGGGAGGTGTGGGTGGGGTGTGGGTGTGAGGTGTGAAGGTGGCGGCTGAAGGGTAGTGTGGGTGATGTGGTGGTGTGGGCGGTGGGGGTGGTGGTGGTGGTGGGGGGTGTGTTGGGGGTGGGTGGTTGGGGGTAGGTTGGGGTGGGTGGGGTTGGGGTGTGTGTCTGGCGGAGGCGTGGTGGGTGTGGGTGGTGGGGGTGTGCAGTGGGTTGTAGGGGGTGGGGTGAGGTGGGTGGTGGTGGAGGTTGTACTGTGGGCGACACACAGATGTGAGTGCTTAGTGGGGGGGGGTGTGGGTTGTGTTGTGACTTGGCGTGAGTGTGGTGTTGGTTGGGGGGGGGGAGTGGGGTGAGTGTGGAGTGTGTGTGGTGTGAGGTTGGGGTGTGGGAGTGGGGTGGTAAGTGGTGGGTTAGGGTTTGGGGTTGGTGGGGAGTGTGTTTTGTGTAGGCTTTGGGGATTATTTGTAATTTTTAATTATTTGTATAATTATTGTTTGTATATTTTCAATTGTTTTTTTTTAAATTAAATTTTGTTTATTATTTTGAGTTTTATTCTCGCTCGCTTTTTTATATAATTATATTTTTATTATTTGGTGATATCTTTTTTTGTAGTCTATTATTTATTTATTGTTATATTATTTTTAAATTGTTAGATATTTTGAATTTGTTTTTATATTGATAAATGGAAAAATAATTTAATTGGTGGTTCATACGAATATTATTCATATTGAGTAGTCTCGACTGTAAGGAAATTTTCGATGGTGTTTGCATGAGAAAGTTAACACGCTGTTAACATTAAACTTCTACGCACAGACGACGGACGGTGTGCCTTATTCATACCGTGCGCTTTCCGCGGTGCGCAAGTGGACTGACCGGTATGAGGAAGGTCGATGAAATCCACAGTAGAGATCGACGTCATTCCTAATAGGGACAAACTGCAATAAGCCAGAACTTATATGAATCAACGGCTAAATAACACTACACAGCTAAGCAGAATGGTTGCAGGCGTTACAGCGTCAGGTGATTCAGTGCCAATTATTCACTCGGCACATTATAGGTAGGGTACTGGAATACATTTCAATTGCACTTAGATATTTTAAATTTAGCAGAGCTAACTCACATCGCCTTATGCTCCAATTTTTAAACCCAATTTTTAAGAAAAATGCGAGGCGGGACTGTTCTCCCACAGAATAGATTCATTTCGCGGGCTTCGGTTCCTAGAAAAGGATGAGTTATATGTAACCTTTCATATCGAAATGGTACATCACAGGAAATTAGACAACTTCGCTCCTTCTCGAATGGATAATTCGTGTAATCGCTTGCTATTGGAAATGGCAAACAATAAGCTGTCAGCAGAGGACAACAGAGCCAGTGAGAGATGCGTGCGTGCTGTGATATCACTCCTCGCACACACCAAAACACACATCGATGCCTGGCTTCCATTCAATGTATGCACCATACAGTGAGCATGCCGAGGAGAGGATGTGAAATCATCAAGTGAACTAATTTTCGTACGCCTGCTACTTTCTTTAATAATGATCGGAAGGGCCAATATTATGGAGAAAACGTGTGGGCAATGATCTGAATTCTTCGAATCTGAAGGAATTTTGGCAATCGAAGCACTTTGCTGGAACTCACATTAATCCTTTTAATCCTCACATTCACATTAATCACTTTTTTTCCCTATCTCTGTAAGGTGTAAGGAATTCCTTTTTGTTCACCTAATAGGTTCCTCAATGTGCCGTCCATCACATTCTTCTATCACATTCATTAATCACACTTCTAGCAAACCGAAGAAGATACACAAAATATTTAATTCTGTGGTTCCTCCTGCTCGCATATACAGTCATCCCGGGTAAGAGGTCGTTTTCAGCGCGCTATGTTTGACCGCTTTCGCGTGACAAATCAATATCATCGACAGCAACTAACCATATACTTTCTGGTGTCTAGAAAAGAAACGGGTAAGAATTTCCCGACATTATGAATTGTTTTTGTGACAAGCAGGGGGGGAGGAATGGCAAAACCCGGGCTTGGTTTGAAAAAAACCCGTCCCGCGCGTAAAACGGGCGGGTTTTTTCAAGTTAAATCGTCCCTGCAAATTTAGATAATCTGCAATTACCCATATGGTTACATAGTAATGCAGTTGACAACATCCGTGATTAAAGTCCTGGTAAACAAGGGGACCATGTCACATCAAGTTGAAGATGGCCATGTACGAGCCGTACACATGCATTATAATAATGAGGGCCCGAGGCGAGGATGCCACATCACAATCGGGTGCTGGATCATATTAAGAGGGCCCCAGTTATAACATTACAGGGACCTCATCTCATCATATCTGGAGGGTCCCTCCTGACTACGTCTGAGGGGCTACGAATACCATTATCGGTACTACAAATCTACGTATTCGATACATCCCGACCTTAAATGTAGAACTAGTGACTATACGATAAATACGAACTATGGTACTGTTGTTTAAGTGCATGACTAGTGACTGCCTACATATTTTCTTACTTTCTTATTAATCTGATTTTTGCATTACGTTGTAGCTAGTAAATAATTTTATAATTCACAATCTTACTTTATTTCAGATTGAGAATACCGACATTCGAAATATTCGATTGAGCGATAGTAGGCCAACACTACAGTCTACTTTACGATTTTTATAGACGATGTAGCAAATCAACAGTCGAGGTGCTAATCATGTGATTAGTGAATTGCAACCACTTCCGCGATGAGCCAATCACAACTGACCAATTTCTTTCAGCATGGAACATTCGAGATACGTATTTCCTCTACTATAAGCACTCTTCTAAGTTTCTAACTTAATACTGTAAGCGACACCTTCAAAAAATCGTCGTGTCTCCAATATAAGCAACAAAACATGTAAACTGAGTAAAACGTTTGTGTATTTCGCATTCATAGGTCTGTAGTCCGGACAGAACCAGTCTGCTTGATTTTGAACATAATTCTGGGCACAGTCACTGTCTGAGGATATCATATGGAATATGAAGTTCGAAAAAAACGTTCTACCCACGGGTTTCTTCATCTTGATTTTTGAAACAACTCCTTAGATGTCTTCCTCACGTGTTTCTTCATTTTTATCTTCTAATCTATAACCTTACCTAAAGAATAGGCATATCATATAGAATATGAAGTTTGAAAAAACTCGTTTTTTTATCGTGATAGCCCAATCTGATAAATATCATGTAAAATATGAATTTTGAAAAAACCCGTTTTACCCACGGGTTTTTTCATCTTGAAAAAACCGGTCCCACCCGCCCCGGGTAAAACGGGTTGCCAACCCTGGTGTTTTAAGACGTGTTTTTGTGGCTAAGAACAACGGCAGTGAATATTGGAGCTGAATCGCCGGCAAACCGGCGGTTTACCTGACATTTCTCATTTTACCTGAATCTTTTAATAATTTCATATTGGGGGGATGTCACGGTCCCCCACACCCCCCGGTCGCGACGCCTCTGATTGCAATTATTCGATCACATCAACCCACTAATTCTTGATAACCCCTGATTAACACCTCACAAATGAAAGATTGACAGCGACCATAAGTTATATACTATGAATTTAAACGTAAAAAATGATCACATAATCTTTTCCAAGTATATCGATTCATTGAATCGGAGACGATTGAGCAGCAAAATCTGACTAATCTAATCACATGCTATCAATATAAAAAAGTAATATATTTACCTGTCATGGAAAGGATAAGGCTCATTGCAGAATGGTCCTTTGACACGGAAATGCTGACTGCTTCGAAAAGGTCTTTTAGCAACCAGAAGGTGTTGAATAATTGATTCAACGTAGATTTGGAGGCCCTCGTGAAACAGATCCAACGCTTCTTGAGAAATTTGTGTCACTTTGAAGTTGCTAACAATGGAAAGCAATCTCCGTGACAACTCTTGTGAATCAGGAAGTCGCCCAAGACGAAGACAAATGCCTGAAAATGGTATGACCACAATATCTATCGACATATTGCAGTTACAATGCGAACCCTGTTTAAATGCACATGCTAGCTAGCTCAAATCTGAAGTCTCCAATTTTTTATAGACAACTTTCCCAGTGTGGCTCTTCATTTTTTCTTTCTGTTTTCTAATTCCCTTTTTTAATTTTTTCTTTCACCTGTATACGGCATATCAATGTGCTTGAGTTATCATAGTTTCTGCTTGTCATAGATTTACATTTTCCATAGAACAGTTCTATAATTTTGAATATCTTATGTAGAAATTTATATGTATGTATTTATCAGTTACTAGATTATTTCCCTAATTACGGTAGGATGCTCCTACAGAAAGGCCTTGGGTATGAATTTACTATAAGTTAATTATGAAAAGTGGTTGTTTGTTCTCTTATTTGTTACAAAAATCTATAGCAGGCTTCCTACTGAAGAAGTCAGATTAATTCCAGAATGTTTTTAATACGCTTGGAGGTCAAGTTTCCCATAGACTAGTGGCATTCCTATGGGAGGGAATTGCAATCCTTCCTTAGCTGATTGATCTGCATTTGCTACACAATGAATATGTTTATATGCAAAATTTACTGACAAATAAGGAGATGGGAGTGGGTGAACTGCTATCCACTTCTTCTAGGTACATCGACGACATTAGTATAAATAATTAAAAGCATTTTAACCAAATTATAAAACGTATTTGCCCTGTTCTTTGGAAGCGAGATGTAGCGGCAAAGAGGTTGAATACCTAGATGCTAAATTGGGGATAACTAAATGAGGCGCTACGGACTTCTGTATATTACAAAGTTGACGATTTCCCCTGCCATTCCCTGAAAATACAATTCCTTACAAAATGTTTAGCCAAAAATTTATTGTGATATTCAGCCGGAAAACTTGCAAGACGTGGTCGAATTTATTTTATCTCTTCAGGATTTAGTGGAAAAGGCTGCTTCGACCTTTAGATTTTTAGTGCTAGAGGCTATAATAGAGATTCCTTAGTCAATAATGCAGAAAGATGTTTGCACATTTTTAATCACATTTTGCACATCTTTTAATCGAATAATCAAATTTTCATTTTTATGGATTTTGGCTCATGCCGATTTGGACTGAAGTAGCTTTTAACTGACTGGACATTTGACTTAGTGGAGGCTGCACAGTTTCACTATGCGGTGCCCCGCTCAGGTAGGTTTAAGTGTTCTGGAATCGGGGCCGAAAAACGGATCCTACTTAAGTTCCGGGTAAGGACTAACTACACCATATTTTCAGCATGTATTGTATTAGTCTCTAGCGCTTTCACTGCACTCTTTTATTGCTGTTACTACTTTATTTTACATTAGTCTATTGTGACTTTTTTTACTTTGATAATTTGCACTTAAATCTTTATATTCTTTGTGCTGAGTATTTTTTGTACAATTTTAACATTCCAGTACCTATGTTTCAGAAGTTGTTGCTTTTCTTTAACTGCTAATACGATTTACTATTTGATATGTACTAGCTTAGTGCATTTTCTATATTAAGTTTGGCAACAGCGCTTATGGCTTTCTTTATCCAGATAATCATCATTCCCATCTGCAATGAAACAATGTAATTGATAACTCCTTCCTCGTGTACAGATTAATCACGTCATAATTGTTTGCGATTTAAGACTAGATATGACGAGGCATTTCTCCTTTTGAGAGGAAGATTATATTCTATGTTGACATTTTAATAGTTGGTCATCATTGGTTCATTAATAATCAAGGCGAATTCCCCATTTCATTTCTTCATGGAATAGTTCCAGGTGAGATTATCACAGACAAGTTGAAAAGGAGCTGCCTAGTAGTGAAACATAATTTATTTATTGAAAGCAAATTTGAAGATCAAAATAAAAAAAGTAAAATGGGATGGTTATTTCGGTTTTGTTAAAAAATCGATCACAATTTTCAACATTATTAAAGAGTGAGATCGTAGCAATGGAATCTGAAACCATTGCAAATCAGCTAAATATAATGTCGGCCTGCATGTACATCTGCATGATGATGGAGTACGCAAGTACGAAACAAAGGAAAGCGAGAGCTTAAAGGCACTAAGTAACGCACATATTCATTTCGCCTTCTTTGCAACTTCACCATTATTTTCTGCAACTTCTATTTCCGATTACCATCAATCTTCAATCTTTCTCATCTCTAGGATATGAGTGCTACTGCAAATATCAAAATAAGATTTTCGTCATTTGCATAATTGGAAAAAGTTTGGCCTGACGACGTGTAGCTGACAAGGTGCGAAAATTTACCTTTTATTTTAATTTACATTTTTTTACGAATAAAACGTTGCTGGATTCGAGTAGCACTTTTTTTCTTTCAATTAACTGAGTCTCAACATGTTTCAAAATCTATATGAATGCTTAGCATTGGCTACATTAAAGTTAAAACATGGGTTTTGATGTCCTTGAAGACATAGGTTATCGTATATTATCCGCTAGATGAAGACTGAATAGACATTTTTTCTAATTAACTGCATAGGCAGTCTGTTAGAGGCATTCGGGCACCTGGTGGAAGTAAGGTAATTAATAGCCAATGTAAAATACATTAAGTGCACAGTTCTCTTAATGCAATTGGAAATATGACTCAATCAATGATGCTTATGAACCTTCTATGTTTAATGTTGTGTGATTGCTAACACATCAACAATGGACGTAGACCCATTCTAACATGGCTATATACAGGTTTAAACATTCTAGCAGGGATGCCAACCCTGATCGACGGGCTTTGGGCGTTCAGCGCTTCTTTCCGATCGATGCTCTAATGGCTCCTTTTCAAACTGATTCCTTTGACAACGCTTGATCGAAAACTGGTCAATAATGTCATGAATTTATTGAAGTTCGATATGCAATTCGGAGTTCATGAGTTTAGTGGATATTGAATAATGCAGGATGATTCAAAAGTCGCTGCAAAAAGTGAACTGTTCCCCCCTTCAATTCAGAGAACAAATCAACCGGAAATCACTCGTGGCTTTTCACAGAGTATATAAAAGACTTTCTTTAATCGCAATCATTTAAAAACAATCGTTTAAAACGCCCTTCTGAAGATAAGTTTTGCGGTTAATATAACTTCAATTTAACATAGGAATCGATTGAGAATTACACAATAAGTATGTATAAGAAATAACAAAAATTGTATTAAGAATGAGTCCGATAGTTTCTCACTCAGTAGCAGGAATTGTGGTAGTTGCCGTTGATAATGAGAATTTTGCACTGAGCTGCTATATGATCATCTTATTTACGTGATGGAAAAAAAAAAAAGCAATACTTCTCAAAACGGGAAATTGCATCAACGGACACAAAAAATTAGAAAGAAGAAATATTACTTCAAGTGAAAGAATGAAAGGCAGTCTATGATCGGCAATGATATCACTTTATTTTTTTAAATGATATAAAATGATGTGACTTTGAATCATTTAATAAAATATAATCATTTGAAATATACGTAGGCCTACACCGTAAATAGATCTAGTCATACGAAATTTTCGATTTACACTGCTGCCATGCTACTTTTACTTCTCTTAGCAATGAAATTGAAATTAGATTGCATGCAGCATCGATAGATTCCAAACAATGAAAGACCGAAGAAAAGCAGTTTTTTTTTTTATATACTATATTTTCAAAACTTTTATTTTTTTTTCTTTTCATATTTTTACACTCAGTTATTTTCCATTTTTCTTTAATTTTTTTAAAGTCATACAAAGCTTCTTGTACATCGAAAGGCAGGCAGGATCAACCGACCCCGTCCCGCGGATAGGGTCGTGGCGAGACGCCACGTAGGCCGAGAAGGCGGCAACCCCACGGGCGATGCCAAAGATCAAAACAAGTAACCGAGGACCCAAGGATAGTCAAGCAATTGAGAAAGAGGCTATGACCGTTGCAGCGAAGACGTGAGACCTCACAACGGACAGCGCGAGGGAGGGACAGCTCCTCAATTGCTACGTTGGGGACTTGCGAAGAAATCGAGACGAACGAGTGAAGTCCTCTAGAATTGAACAGGGAATGACGAATGAAGGACTTCAGAGAAGACAGACACTGAGGAGGTTGCAGAGAGGAGAGAAGTGCCAGTTTTAGCAAACCGCATCTGCAGTGAATTTGTGATTGCCACTGATGCTCGAGTGACCAGGAAGCCAGGGAGAGGACAGGGCCAATGACACGGAGGAGTGAGGGGACCACGGGGGGGCCCGGAGACCAGGGGCTCACGCGAAGAAGAAACAGGTGGAGAAAGTGGATGAGAAGATCAGAAGAAGCGCCACGAAGAGGAACGGACGCACTTGGGGAGAGACGGAGGGTGGTAGGCGAAGAGCGCGCTCAAAAGAAGAGAGCGACTGGGCGGTCAGGGTCATGAACGGGAGGAAGTCCAGCTTCCAACAGACGAAGAGAAATAGGAGTGGTCAAACTGCAGCCAGTAATCGACAGCACGCGGAGCGGTGGGTAGTTTCTAAGCGTTGAAGATGTTTAGGTAGATGAAAAGGAACCAACCAGGGTTTCAAGGAAGCGTAAGTGAGGACGGGGAGAAGATAGAAGCAAGGGACTCTTTGGAAATGCCCCAGGAAGCGGATGAAATAGTCCTGAGAGATCTTAAACGTGGGAACAGAGTGGATCTCAGGGCGGAGCTATGTGGAAAGAAGGAAAGTGTTCGATCCAAGGCTACTCCGAGGAACTTGGGGGAAGCGTTGAACGAGAGAGGGCGGACCAAAAGAGACAGGGAGGGTTGAACAGAAACTTCGTGGGTGGCGGTGCTGAAGGAGACTTCACATTAAGCGGGGTTTAGAGGAAGCTGCCACTTTAGAGACCAAACCTCGAGCTCAGACAGAGCTTCTTGGACCGCGGCAGTAGCGAGGTGAATGTGAGGAGAAGACGCCCAAATAGCGAGATCGTCCGCATAAAGTGAAAAAACGAACTGAGGGAGGGAGCACGGAAGAAACGTCGTTGAAGAGGACTGGGCCGAGCACAGACCCTTTGAGGGACTCCCCATCTAACTCGGAAAGAGCTACTGGAGGAGCTTCGAAAGGCCACTTGAGCCCGACGGTCCGACAGGAAAGACTAGTTTCAACGAACAAATCAAGGAGGCAGGCCAGAAGCTTGTGATTGAGAGCTGACTGCCAGACCGAGTCGAAGGCACGAGAGAAATCAACGGTGGCCAACATAGTCCTTGCACAAGGCTTGGAGTTGTGAAAGCCATCGGAGATTGACTGAGTAAGAAGAACTATCTGGTCAGTGGTAGAACGGCCTGGGCGAAAACCGGCCTGAAGAGGGGTCAGAAGATCCTTTGATTCGAGGAGAAAAGACAGGCGGGCTAGCACGAGACGCTCAAAGAGTTTCGAGGTACAAGATGTAAGGCAGATAGGACGAAACGAAGACGGAGCGTCTGTGGGTTTGCAGATTTGTGCACCGTGTAGATGATGAATGATTTCCAGGCGGAGGGAGATGAGTGGGTGGACCAGTGGGGTACCAATGTCCTTCCGCCTTCGCGTGGTGGTACCTGCCCCGTTCCTCGGATCGGGTCGAAATGGGGGACACTTTCCCGAGTGCCGTCTGTCGACGTGCTGCCTCCTTCGGGTTAGGCAGGTCCTATGGCTTATACAAAAGACATCGAAAGTTTTGATTTAAGCTTTATACACTCGAATTACAAATATGCCTACAATATGCACTTGGCTAGGCCAACAGCATCTAAAGTGCGAAAAGAGGCTAAAAATATTTAGATTACAGTCAAGACTTCAAAAACATCAAGACTGTTATTAATGAGTTGTTTGACACTTTGTGTGATAGACAGACTGACAGACAATAGCCTGTTGATTTTCGCTGCACGAATCAACCAGTGAGGAAGGACATGGGTAGACCAAACGAAAGAGACTAAATTCGTTTCAATACAAAATACGAAGAATCTATGATAAGGAAATATAATGGAAAAAAAATTTTGATGATATCATTTTTCAAAAATAAAATGATATCATTTTTCCTCAGAATAAAATGATGTCATTTTATCATTGCCGATCTTTGAAGGCAGTACAAATTTTAAAATACATGTACTAGATGTTTGTTGGCAGCCACTAAGTTAATCTACGTTATTAATGCTTGGTCATAGAGATCTTTTTGCCATTGATTCTCCAAAACGAAGGTCAATGTCATCGGAGCAATTGTCAATTACATGTGCTTCTATTGATATATTTTAGTTGCATGATTCGAGAGTTCTGACAATCTGATGGTGTGACTTTCTTGGAAGTGCTATCCTACGAAAATAGCTTTGCATTTTGTTGCATTGAATCTTGATGATCATTTTTCGTAGATAAAATGTTCTATTTGGATTTTGTAAGAGCTCTGTTGGCACTGTTTACTAATTATTTTCTTGTTTAAGGCCATTCGTAGTGTGATAGAGATGTATGTCTCTCTGCGTCTGACAGAGATCTAGATTGTCGAAAATTCTTGTTAGTCTAGACTGAGGCATCGCGAGGGAATTTATTGAATTGGCTCAGTACGTTGTCGCCGCTTTCCACTGGTAAATTTGAGTCAAATGCCGCATCTTACGCTCCAGAGTGTCATTGTCCTTTGTTATCATTACAGAAGGGTCTAGGCATTCCGAATTGCGAACCGATGAATAATTCAGTGGAGTCTTCACTTGAAATTTCTGTAGAAATGCTATGAGGAACTTGTATTCTTCGCTAAACATCAAATGCTGTAGCGGACTACCATGGAATGCCTTTTGGCATCCAAAATTAATTTGCACTCGGAAAATTTCATTGTCTTTAAAAAAGTTCAGCTTCAAAAGACCATCGCTCTTGACATTCATTACAAAATCAGACTTGACGATTTTGTCCATAACTTACGGGTAATAGCATGCCAACAATGTCAACGAAGTTGGCAAAGCAAACAAAGCAAAGAAGATGGCTGTGTAACAAAACCACTAATATCTCATCAGATTTTTCATTTGGGCGATGAAATCTAATCAATAATATATTGTCATCAAAATTACTACTTCCTTTTGAGAAATGATTCAGCCATTTAAATTGAAAAAATCTTATATCCCGGAATAATTCTCAACATCCGTAAATCCCAGAGGGGTTCACGAATCCCGGAAGGGTGGCAACCCTGTTAGTTGTGTCCTTTCTTGAGTTCACGAAGTCATACCTTATAAAGATCGAAAAGCCACGTCGACAGATGAATGTTTCCGAAAGTCAATGATAATCATAACACTATTCAATGATAATGGAAATGCCTAGTCATTTGTGTAAAATATTCTGTATTTCCTGACAAATTGCTTTCGTCAGATCTCCAATGACAATCAAATTAGCGTCACTGATTAAATTACAAAAATAGCGCGTCAGATAAAAGAAGGTTTGCATTAATAACTTGGAATTCTCACTATCATATAATCAACAATCAATACATCAATATCATCATTTATAATGACAAATTGCCTAGGCCTCTTCTCTCAATTGGCAAACACTATTAGACGGCTTTCAATTTATACGAGTCAAAACGTGGTCAATTTTTAATAGCAAATGATGAAATTCTGCCAATCTTCCAATAATTGACGTGACAAAATGAAACATTTCTGATTCATTGTATAGTAAGATTTGCGCAATAATCGCGAACTCACTTGGTCCATCTTCATCCTCAGGCGGAGGTCCGTACCACGGAGTTTCCGTCTCCATGAGTGTTAGAGCATCAGCTGCTATACTCTCCATCTGTTCATCATCCACTGGTGGAAATCCCTCCAGGTGTTCTAGTCCCGCCGGTAGAGTCTGGCTCAGCAAACTGGAGTTCGCATCAACAGTTGGGGTTGGTATTGATGACATCTGTAAGGAAATGAATGACAAAGTTCAAGTGCAAGAAAGTATTAGATATCGGTTAGTGGATTGTCAAATCGAAGTATTTTTTTAAAACTTATCTCATACTCAAATTCGAGATTTAGGTCAGACAGCCAGATGGAAACTACAGTAGATCCTGGGGGCTATGTGCTTCTAAAAGTTTCCGCTTCGGGGATGTCTACGTGGACGCGACCAATTGATTTCGAGTGAGAGGCGACATACCAGAAGCTTGTGCTTAGACAAGTATTCTTGGTCATTTATGACCTGGATGCTTCTGACAAGGCGAAGGTCGCTACGCTTCAACAGGAAAAAGTCAATCTGGGATTCATACAGGCCCGACTTTTATGTTATCAACTTGCTGTCATGTTTCGTGTAAAAAGCATTGGCTATTACAAGATTCGAAAGTGTGAATCCATCTATAGAAAAATATTTCATTCAATTCATCAACTTCCTCCAGTAGTCTAGCCATTTTGCAGGTAAGACAATTTGATCTTTTTTGTTTGTACTCGTAAATGCATTGCGCTAAATGCTTCACGTATATGTATACACTTGTATTCTCTCCTTGTTCCGGACCTCTTATTAATAAGGTATATATTTTAACAATTTTTCTAAGCGCACCTCGATTTCTAACTTTTAATATAGATCATCGTGCTCATCCGCTTATATTTTTAATTCTGATATTTGTGCATAATGTTCATGCTGATATTTTATAAGTTGCTGAAATCATCTGACAGAAGTTTTGAAAAAATGAATTTATAAAGAAGAAACATGATTATATTTTCGTCCTCCTTCCAACGAACCAGAACATGATTTTATCTTCTTCCCGCGCGATGTCGACATACGTCCACATTTGGCTCTAGGACACAATAGGCTTGGTGACGTCGAATAGGAATGATAGAAACAGACATCCTAGTCAATGACAAATATTAATTGCCTATTTGATCACTGCTAGCAATCAACAGTGTCTTGTCAAGCTTCAAAAAAGGGCTCCAAAGATTTTTCCGTAAGATGAAAATGGAGGACGATTCATTACGGAAAAGTTGATGACGATTTCATTACGCAATAACTGCCTTATTTGTATCCGTATATGAATTGTATCGTGAATAAGAAGTTCAAGATAAGATGTTCGCATAAAATTATATCACTCAATGCATTCAGTAGATCACAATATTTTTTGAATATCTGTGTCGACATAATCGTATGTCGAAAGCGTGAATTAGGCAATATAATTGCAGATATCTGTTCGGAAATTAATCAACATGGTATAATCAAGAATCACCAAAAGTCATTTGAGCTCAAAGTAAAGTAATATACGGTCGCATCCTTGCATGAAATGGTAAGTAAATGAAATGCCCACTACGTTCCAATGACTACTATACATCCTAGTTGGAGAAGTAGGTCTAAAGAAGACATAAGACCCATTTTTGCATGACTGACACCACATATCGCTATAATTTTCCATAATCAATTCATCAAATGTTAAACTGTGCATTTGGCAGTATGCATATTCATTAGATCATATAGCAGAGAAGTTGACGAAACTGTATTGGTATCTACACGCAATGATGCAAAATATCTTCCCGAGTTTTTGTTCCTCTCTCATCATGCACGAAGACTGAAATCTTCAGAAATGGAAGCAGCAACTTCGGACAAATCGTCCAGACCGTGTCCACGAGAGAGTGCGATTCCAAAATAATCGACGATGTAGTTCAGTCATGAGCGGTTTAGAGAATTAGATGATTAGGGGATGATGATGAACTTCAACAGAGATGGTAGGCCTACCGATCGATAATGTCATTCAGTCCGTTTCTGAGGAAGAATCCGATAATGCAGATGAATTTCCCACTATTGAGGCCAGTAGAAGTAAGCATGATAGCTCTATTTGGCATAAAAAGATTTTATCCTGCCCGAATATAGATGTTTGCATGATGGTTCATGCGATTTGGTCGATGAAATATCTGTCGATATGAGCCCATTTCACCTTAAGGGGAGGCACTGTGGCAAGAGGGGAAGAATGAAATGGATAAAATGCAACGTCTTCTTGTGTCTTAACTGAAGGGAAACCATTTTATGGACTTTCACATGCAGTTTCTGCAACTTTTACAGCCGATCTAGTCGCTTGCGGACTAGATTGTCATGCAGATGTGTTCTGCACGACAATGTTGATTTCTTTTACATAAATTATTGCACTGTACATGTACAAGTATGCACATTTGTTGGAGTGGTACTGTTTGCCTATGACATGCACAGACCACCCAGCCGATTCCAATTTACAAAAGTGAAAAAGCGAATCCTTAACTTAGGAAAGCGAAAAAAGCGAACACATAATTTTTACATCAAGCATTGTAGAAGAGCGTTATAACGACAAAATATGCCATCAAGTCATACACTACCACGAATTGAGCGAACCTGCGTAAATTTCGAATATTAGGCTAGATGCTGGTACAGAAAGTAACCAAGTCCAAGCTTTAAGATGCAAGGTTGTCATTGTCTTTGATCGTTGGCACCAATATTCTCTCGTTGAATTTTTTGTGAATATTCCTGTTTACTGATGATGTACTGGGTGGATACCATACCTTGTCCGATATATTTTCATAAAAAACGACAAGTTTTCCGGCTAATATGAATTGTACTGAGTTAACTAGCATGTATCATAGGTATCAGAAAAATCATGTTAAAATAATACTTACAATAAATTTTCAAAATGACCACCATTTTGTTCCATACAAAGTTCACATCGATGAATGAAATTCCTATGATTGTCATCACAGATATAGGAATTTCCTCGAGGTACTTTTCAATTTGCAATTTACTTTCGAAGCTGAATGAATGCACTTTATTCTGGACATTACCCCACAGGAAGAAATCGCAGATGGTGAGGTCGAGAGATCTGGCGGGCCACGGAACTGGACCACCCTTTCCAATCCATCGGTTGTTCAACTAATCGTTAAGCAAGTTCCTTGTCTGGGTACTAAAATGGGCTGGAGCGCCATCTTGTTGAAACACAGAGATGCGGTGAGACCGGCGAGCAAGAACAGGGAACGCTTTCTCGGTCAGACTGTCACAGTAGCGATCACTTGTCATGTTTCTTCACTGATGTCCACTGCTATAATGCCAGTAAATGATATCGCGACGAATACGGTCAGGCCCTTTAATCTGATAGGTACCTCGTCATAAACATGAGGATTGTCTGTTGCGTAGTAGAAATCATTGTGATGATTTCCTCGACGGGACATGTTAAATGTGCATTCATTGGAGAGGATGATTTTATTAGACCATGAAATCTCTTCACTGTTCTTTCGAAGGATGGTTTGACAAAAAACAAGTCTTGCCTCTTCGTCATGGTCGAAAATTTGCTGTATCTGATGAACCTTGTACGGTTTATATCCATTCTCCTTCAGAGTTTTTCCCGACTGTCCTATGTGAAACTCGACATCCCTTGAGATCACTCGTTGTGATGTACGAGGGCTGTCCATAATGGCGTTCACGATCGAATCCTTCTTCTCATTCAATACGCGAGAAGCACGATTTCATGATCTGGATCGAGGTAAGATGGAACCGGTATTGAGTAACTTGTCGGACCATCGTCTGATTGTTCTTCCATCAGGTGCTTCTTCTCCATATTCCTCAAAGTAGCGTCTTCTTGCTTGTCCGCTGTTTTCGAAAAGTTGTGCAGTGAGCAACCTGTCTAGCATTTCGTTCGACGTTTTCCATTTCGTCATAAAGTGAAGCACCTGTATTGAGCGGCGTATATAATAAACTCGTGCGATTTAAAATTTTGAATAAACTTAGTAGAATTTGAAACCGCAAGCATCATAAGATCGTAAGAAATTTTAAATTTAAGTGTAAGCATTATTCATTATAATATATATATATATAATATGTATCATTATTCATATCAAAGAAATCGGACAACGTATGGTATCCACCCTGTATTTACCAGAAGCCACGAGTTGCTTCAGCCATAGACTTCTAAATTTCTCTGGACAGATAGGTGAGCAAAATTTGAAATCATTTTATACATGTTCAGGCCAACCAACAGTTGTGTTACAGAAGATCGAATCTTGTAGCTAATGGAAGGGATAAATGACTATTTGATGTGTCTCTTGTGCGATTCAATCTAATGCAAAATACCAAATAAATATGCCTCTGCTGGTTGTCAACCTAAATGCAATGATAGTGTAACACCAATGCATTCCGCTACATAACAAGGAATTTTGAATCTGTATAGTTGCATCGAGTTAGTAGAAAGTATTATATCCCAACTAAACATTCCGTCTTGTGTGACTTCCACTTCCACGAACCTGACGACAATACCATCACGAAGTACAGTGCATAGATCATTATCGCTTGAAGAAAGTGAAAAAATGAAAGTGCAAAGAAGAAAAAATGAAAAAACGCAATCTAAAGGACAGAGCCATCAAAATTCCTTTGTTTAAATTCTTCTCCAAACAACTACAAAGTTGCGATTCGGTAGGGCCACGTTTTTAAATACATGTCCTGGCAATGGAAGCAATTCGGAAGATTCTTTGGAAAGAAGATTTTGTCTAAAATCTACAAAACATAATGGGAAATCTTTCTATCTGGGTTTGTGATATCTCAAAGCGATCATGGGACTACAAAATGAGAACATAAGTTGAATATCTTTCCCTTCAGCGTCGTCTGCGAATGTTCGCATCTATCACATAGAGAGAAATCCATTCCAACAAGCACATACACGTATCACAAGTTTTCCCAAAGTTATCAATCTGATGACTTTTGTATAATATCTGGATGACCAGTCAGTAAAAGAAATTCGAAATCGGATTCAGCTATGTAATACTTGGGAAAAACTGACAAAGTTGCTGGTGCAGTTGAAGTCTACGGACGGAAGATTAACGCTAGATCCTACCAATATCATTGAACATGCTAAGGACAATTTCGAGAGGAAAAGAGAAGCCGCCGATTCCCACACTTTAAATGTCCTGAAATCAAGAGGAACAGAAAACGGAGCTCCTTCTTATACAGCGTTTCCAAAAGTAAAAATCTCTGAGAATCCTCGCAGGCCAAGTAAATCCGCGCAGATGTGCCCTAACCCCTCTACATTGCAGTTTTAAGACCATATTTGTGATTTTCTGGATTTCATTTTCTTGAATATTCAAAAATGAATCCTACATAGTGATGTGTACGAGACACAACTTTACTTTCAATCTTAAGTAGAATTTCGAGAGCGAGTGGAACCTGATTGGGTCAATATATCACCACTGTTCCTATCAATAGGGTCGACATATTGCAAACTAGTAGTACTAGTAGGTAAACTATAAACAAAGCGTAGCAGCCGCTTGCGCCCTACCCACAGTTAAAGGTACTGTATTTTCAGTAATAATCGAAGACTTCACAAAACAAAATGAACAAGAAACTATTCCGTACCAATATCTCTCGAGTCAAGTGGAGATGGGAATGTGACTACAACAAAAGGTTTTCAAGATAATTATTGCAAAAAAATTCAAATGTGGCTCATGGTCCACGTTTTACCATTTTTCAACACGTAACTGAGTGTGAAGGACATATAGCTTATCTGAATGTAGATGTACATATTGACAGAAAAATAAATCTTTTTTAAGAAAAATTGTATTCATCTATTGAATTTGTAACAACTTGAATTGAGGATGACGAGAAAATAGTCAGCACCAAGTTGTCTTATCATTGTCTATGACGACTCGTATCCATCAGTGGTTCGGTCGACGGCAAAGTTCTCTTCAACTTTCTTTTGGACTCATCTTTTTTCGATGACACGGCAGCTGCATCTGTTAACGACTGTGCTTCTAGCATAAGCCTCTTGGCTGCCTCCATATATTCCATGGCCGTTTTCCGCTTACTCTCGGCGAGTTTCTCTGCGGATTCCTTTTCTTGCCTGACTCTTTCTCTTTCCATCTCTTTCTCCCTGGCTTTCAGATCTTCCTCTTTCTTTTTTTTCTGCTTCAATGCGCTCCTTTTCCTTTTGCTTCAGATACTGCATGTAGGAATTCGATGCCTCAGCAACGATCGAGCAACTTGCGTCCAATTGGGAACGTTGCACTCTTGTATCCGCGATTTCGCATAAATAATTTCACTGTCAGAAAACCGTTAAAGTTGGGATCCTGCAATCTGTTGCGGTCTGTGGTCAAAATGCGCTTCATCGAGCTAAACAATCTGTCAGTGTCAGCGTTGCATGAGGTAGAATAATGCAACTTTTGGCCAGTGCACTCAAACTATGGTAGGCATCCTTCGAGGCTATCTGTTTCGAAAATTTGGGTAGGTCGACTTCCTCGGTGTCAATTTCCGCATCGCTACGAAACTTGCGCCATTCAAGAAGAAGTGCGTCGGCGTCGCAATCGAAATTCAATTGGGATTTGACGTGAATGAGATCTTCTTCCGCAACATTTTCCCTCTGCTTCGGATCCAAGAATTTGCAAGCCCTCAGAAGACGTTCACCAATAGGCAAGTAATGGATCGAAGATCGAAGGAGCTGGCCACAGAACAGACGAACTCGTTGAAAAAATAATGCACGTTGTGCTGCCGTAAGATGGTCGTTACGAAGAGCTTCTCTAGCTTTCCCGCCAATCAGCACATTATCATCCGATAACTGTTCAACATTTGGAACGTTATAGAATTCATCTTCATTCATCACCTTGTCAACATATTCTTGTCGAATAAAGAAACAACAGACGTCCGAAATGATCGATATCATACGATCGTAGATCGTATTTGTTTCGTAAACAAAATTTTGTTTACACACCGTGAACAAGCTACTGTGTAGCGAAAATTTGGTGACTTATAACGCTTATTTTATTATTTCATATACCGCGTCGAATATAGAATTGGGAGCAGAAAACCTATTTTTCTTTTGAAAAATGCGATATATTCAAAACATACTTAAAACTGAAAAAAGATTGTGACATCAAAATTCCGCGCAGCTTCTCAATTTTCCGCGCTTCCGCGCAGAAATCGGCAAAACCGCGCAGCTGCGCGCTCACTTTAGGAAACGCTGCTTATATTTCAATGATTACAATGATGATGGACTCAATAAGCATTCAATATCACTCAATAAGCAGTCAATATCATGCAGTCAACCACAGAAGATGAAATGTATCCAGGATGTAAATGCTTGCATGCAAGGACTGATTTCAATATGAATCCTAATAATTGAGATGATGCCAGTGGTGCTAGTTAAAATGCAAAAAAATGTGATTCCTGTAGTGAATGCACTGTCAGAAATATTAAGTTTGCAATGCTCGACATCCCTGAAGCTGCAAAACTTTTGAACAAAATTTATCATGGGGGTCCAAACGCATCTGTGCTTCAGCCATGTATTCTTTGCAAGAGGCTATTCTATGAGATCCAACTGAATAGTTGTCTGAGAGAAAATAGCTTCTTGCTTTAAAAAAATGAAAAGATGGTGTCAGAATAGGCTATCGATATATCATTTCTCTTGGTGACTTTTGCGATTACTTCTTCGCAAAATCTTGGTGTACATGCGTACATGAATCAGATTTCCGAAATTTCCATGAAATATTTCAACAGCATGTGCAAGAAATTTGTTCATGACATCTCAGATACCTTATTTCTGAGACTTATTAGAAGAAAAATCGCAAAAATTGGCTGATAACGCGGAGGTCTAGCACATGTATTCAACTCATAACCATTCATTCTCATGCGTCCTTACTCCCAGTGTACATAAATATAGATACATATACTGTGCTTTATCTGCATTGTTCTGGCAACACGTTCTCTAAAATTTGATAACGCTTGATGACAGTCTATTTGCAGTAGTCTAATTTAGGATTGCTGGCCTGAACATGTATGAGGCAAATTTCAACCTATCTGTCCAGAGAAATTTAGAAGTCTATGCTTCAGCACATGGGATATTTGATGCCGCATAGCATAGCACACAGAAGCTATGAAAATATATAGTAGTTGAAGTATGAGGCAATCTAAATTGACTGCAGCAATGCATACGGCAGCCAAATTATTTACAAAATAGTGCAATGCTGGTAGATATAATATTTTTCATTCTATAAATCAGAAAGTTTCAGGTGGTTTTACAAAAAAAGGAAACACATTTCCGATCACATCAGCATCATATTAACATCTTTATTACAGGATGCAAAATGAAATATCGACTTTTTGACGAGTTACACGCACTTCACGAAATCACAATGAAAGCGAGAGCGTAATAAAAAATAAACGGAAAATGCGTGTATACGAGTTATTATCAAATTGTGTATATTATCTTCTAAATTTCTTCCGACTATTTATCAACATTATTCAATACACCTCACTCATTCGCATAAACTGAACAGTTTGTTTCACTGATCCAACATCAATCTTCTAAGCAACTCAGTAGTAGGCCTCCCGTGAGTCTCACGCAAGCCAGCATGAATTGATGCCTCGAATTCTTTAACTCACAAATACGAAAACGATGACATTCATTTTTAGAATATAACTATCTTATACTTTTGACATGCATCAATACAACCTCGTGTAAAAGCTATTCACACCGTGGCCTCAAAACTACTGGTGTAGAAAAAATTATACATGTGCAGGAACGCACTGCGACAGGGCTTTGCCTTCATGAATTTCTACAACACGACTTTTTAGCTAATAAAGGTGCATTTTCCAATTCCTATATAATACACTGTATAACTATAGGTTATTGCATGATATGGATTAGGTTAATATCATGATAGGATAGGTTAATTATCAACATCTCGATTCATAAAAAATTTTGTATCATACAGTTTTGCATATTTGATATCGTACTTGTTTCATAGTTTCACATAATATTGGTTTGCTTCGGTGATGACTAGGACACCTATAGCTTTGGTCACAATGATGAAGATCTTATTACGCGTCAAAAGCCAAACTTTCTCTCTCAAGCAGATCTCAGGCTTTGACACCCAGAAAGCTGTGAAGCACATGTTTATACAAAAACGATGTTCCTGAAACTTGCAGACCTGTCCTGTTTTAACAATCACAAGCCTGTGATTAGCCTATGAGAAAAATTGAGGATTTTCCTTGAAAAATTTGAGGAATGGAAACGGAGCATAATATGGTAATTGCAAAAAAGCTCCAAATTTTAGCATGGATTTTGGACGAAACTTCAAGTCATGAAGGTCGAAGAAGGCAACCCCAGGGTTGACCACACCACACTTTTTGAAGTTGTGTATATTACAAAGGGATATTGGCCTGGTCATAATCACTTCCCGCGTTGTTACAAATTTAATTTGTTGACCTCAAGTACTATCTGCTTAGAATGTGTCGAACAGAGGATGTCAGATCAAGCTGCTGATGTCGCTGTGCTTCATGCTATCACCACCAATTCAATTATGCTTGTCAGATTTGTATGCTACAATTTTTTGAATGTAGGAAATATCCTAAATACAGGCATCTGGGGATATTGTGACGATTAATTTTCACAGATTTTAGACAAATTTTGGGAGGAGAGTAACCCACAACTATAAAAAGATCAAAATCGTTGACGGAATGCATTGATTGTGGGTTAAAAAATTCAGTATTATGCAGGATACGCCACATTACACACTTATATACACTAATATATATTATTTTTTACTGCATAAGTTTTGGTGGCTCTTGTTTACCTGTCAGCGTTTTGATCATATCGCTTCAATCTACATTCAAATGAACATGAATTCTCTCAGACGACACAAAGCAACTGTCAGGAACAGGCTTGCCAGCTAAGTCGTTGGTATCATCTAGGCAAAGAGTGAAAGATTATCACCTCTATTCGCATGAAGTTCCGCTGCGATATTGACATCCACATCTTGCAGTAGACTCAGGTTGAAAATCTACCAACCCAGTAATATGTGGTTTGAATGTTTTCATTAATTTAAGTTTGCATACAACGATAAACGATGTGTGCATTACTTTCACACCAACCTGTGTTCAGATGTCGGGCTGCAAACCCTGGAAAAACGTAGTTGCAGACTCATGGGATAGCACAGCCTCATAAGCTTCTAGCTCACACACACTAGTGACCCACTAACCCAAAAAAAAAACTAAAAAAAAATCTACTAAAAAAAATAAATCTACTATAAATCTACTAACCCAGTAATATTTGGTTTGAATGTCTTCATTAATCTAAGGAGGCATATAGACAACACATTTAGAGACCATCCTCTTTACCCCATCGGATGTGTTCATATTCAGCGGAAATATAATGGAAGAGAATGAGTAAAGCAAAAGCTTCAGTTGATAAGAGCATTGAAATCCACATGGGCTAGGCTACCTATACGTTATCACGTAATGGATATAGAAGATCGATATCCAAAAGTTCTTTAAGAAGCACAGGCATACATTTGGCAACCCCATAGTCGCAGAAACATAATGAAGGCTGTGAAACAGGTCAAGATAATTAATGAAAATAATTGAATAAGCATTTTATTGTTGGACTTCTCCGTAACATTATGATGTTGGAAGTAAAAATTGATTGCAGTGTTCAAATATACAATTTCTGTATGATCGCGGTGTTTCACTGATTAAATGCGTGAAAGTGTTGCACTAAGGAGTTCGACAGACAACAACTTCAGACTTCTCTGCATAGCAAAATAAGTCCGGACGAACCCAAACATCTACAGCCATGTAGCTTCCAGAAATGAAAACGACGTGAAATAAGAACACGTTATACATCATAATTGTTCAAGCTCAGCAGTCAGAATGTAGGATACATGTTACAGGATTCTATCTCAGCTTCTTGATTGGAAGTTTACATATCATCGCCATTCGCCAAAAAACAATACATTATCCTACATTTAGTCTGAAAAGTGTCACATTTGAGGAATTTCTCTTAGTTAAGCTATATTTGAGGAATTTTTGAGGATTTGAGGAGTAAAAAAGAAATGTGAGGAATCTGAGGAATTTCAGGAGTAATCACAGGTCTGCAATCAAATGATGAAAGTCACCTCAACATGTTCATAATCACATGTAAAGAGATTTAGGTTGTGCCCAACTTTGCAGTTCTTGGCAATGTTCCGCTAAGAGCATCAAATATGGTCTGCCAATAATTATTAACATCTTAGTTGTAGGATTCCTCAATTAAGAGTGTGTTATGTAATGTCCCCTGCTAGGAGGAGGTTTCGCGCAGCAAGACATCTCATAAACCTCAAATATCCAATCAGCAACCGTCTTTTCCGGCTCTTTATGTCAGCCACTTGCATTGATCGACGAGTACAAAATACACCTGACTAGAGACAAAACAAATAATGACAACATGACGAATTGACGATGACAGCATCACATAAAGTCATGTTGTCAACATGTAAATGAAGGACTGTACTATGAAGCACTTTTTTAATTGTTCTACCGAAAAAACGAAAAATAATCGAAAGCCACTCGATAAAAACGAAAAATCAGGCGTATTTTCGAAGAAGCGAATATCTGGGGTGGTCTTCATGCAAAATGAGCTAAGTAAATTTGGACTACTATGGCAGATTAAGTTATTGGTGATTGCATAGTTTAGTTAATTGATATAACAAGCATCACTTTACTTGACATATGCTCATGTACATGCATGTATCTGCATGTACATTTACTAGAGTGGCACTGAATACCTCTGACATACAGTTGAAGCTAGATACGTACATTTGAATTGACAAGAATGATTTAACAACAAATTAGCCATGATAATAGTGATGAGAGCTTGTTAATTCTACAAACCAATCAATATGGCAAAAACAGGTTTTACGCGCATTGTCGACATTCTGGAAACTGGTCATATCATTAATATATATCAAAAGATCACCTACACATGTTCTTATATCTCCTCTAACACAACAAAAACAGTTGAAATTATTTTTTTCAATCATTCATAAAAATGAGCGCATGAAGAGGTTAGCCTATGATCTTTCACTTCATGCCATCTCTGTAAATACGATCACTCATCATACCTTTTGCCATAGTTGTTGTCTCAACCGACACAATTGTTGGCAATACAAGATTTCTACAAGCTCTATGATCACTGCGTCATTCTCATATCTAATGGAAACATTTGCACGTTATAGCATGGTCATGGCATTGTTATTGAGTAAGTAAGGTTGTCAGCCGATATTTCACTTGTCATTTCTCAATGAAAGTTGTTTATATATCCCCAATTCCAAATTAGACGGCTTAATTGCATGATTAAGGCCGTCTAATTTGCTATGTAATACCATTGAGGCAGGAGCATTTCACCATCCATCTCTGGATTCCCAGTGAAAATGGCATTGAGGTGATTCCTATGACCTGCATTTTGGACTCGTAGATATCTCAAGCTTGACATGCTTTAGTGCTCTGAGCTGCATGGGCTATGTAGAAAATTATTATAGATCAGGGACATCTATGATTAATATAAGATATCTAAGGGACGCTCAACTCCCATACCATCTACTGAACTGGAGGCCACTGACTTTGGTAGATTTGATTAATGACAGTATTTTGTGCACATCTGGATAAAACCGTCAAACAAGTTTTAAACAATTATCCAATACTCTAATACGCGCATTCATGCAGGGAATCTGTTGAAAGAAGATTCTGCTTCCAGTCAAGAAGAGACTAAAGAACTACAAAACTCCCACAAGAGTAAACAGCTGTCAATAACAGCTGCAATAGCAACTGCCAGTCATTAAAATTGTTCACCTACGGCAAGTAGCATCAATGGCTTTCGGTGTGGATTCTGAACATTTTATACATGTTTCTTTTTTGTGCAATTAGCAGGCTTATGGCAAAAAGATTTGCTTGCGAAAATCGATTCAGCAATATTTTTTTAACAGTGGACTCATGGAAATTTTTTGATAATCTATTTCCTTTGATCAAAGGAGTCATGGACTAAATGATAATCGATCTGTGATGATTTTACTTGCTACTACAGTCATTGCAGCAATAGGTCCATGCCTAATTAATTGTTATACAAGTTAAAGACATGGTTGAAATCTAAAGAAAATATACCGATGATGAAATCAGAAACGAACAAAAACAAATTGAAACGTCAAAGATTTATAATAATTTGATTGGTATGACAATGCAAATGCTAAAAGTTAAGCAGGAATCGCATGAATATACATTCCTTTGGAAGATCTTAATCAAGATTTTGGTGGAAAAGTGCAACCAGTGTTGTCTTCCCAAGTGCGCCTCCACGTGATGAGTGGTTACCGATGTCAATATAATTTTATCGCTTATTAGACATCTTGTGATTATAGAGCATCACCTGTGAGGCTTTAAAACTATAATCAAAACTCCGACGAACAAATAAAATGTGATTATGATGTCAATGATTCATAAAATGCGGAGATCATATTGAATGAAAAGCAAACCAATTGGTGATTGGTGACTTTTCGCGATTTTAAAGTTCTACCATATTGGATAATTCAGGAACAGTTGATTACGAAATCCGCATAAATTTCGTCGGTCAATATGAAGACATTCACGCTTCGCTGTGATAAAAATAGCCATCAATTTTCGTTTAATGAAAGTTCAGTAATTCAAGACCGGAAATAAATCACATATGTCATAACGCTTCATTGCTCTTCAATTCTCGAATAAAGTCCACCAGTGGTCCAAATTATTATACAGGAGGAGGTTTTAGATAAGACAGTGGGAAAATCAATGAAAATAGAAAGTCACAATTTATTTGAAATTGACCATTGATGACATGCTTGTGCACAGATTCTTCCGACAATTTCTCTGCAAGACTGGGCCGGGCGTGTTAACTAGTATGTACAGCAATCAATTCAGCTGGATTCTGATGTATTTTACAATAATGAAGTGAAATGTCTACCACCTGTTTCATGGTTTTATCCAGATACACACTATTGTCATTAATCAAGTCTACCAAAGTCAGTGGCCTCCAGTCCAGTACATGATATGGGAGTTGAACGTCCCTTAGATATCTTATATTAATCGTAGATGTCCCTGTATAGATCTACAGATCAAGATCTTGGATTTTTGATGTCATAGATTTTAGGTTCAGTAACAATGCATATATTACCTTTCAAATGTAGCGCGCCGACGATTTAGGCTGTCATTTGAAAGGTAATATATCTTCATTCATTTGACAAAGAGAGAATTCTAAACCTTTAAAACTGGCATGGTTGTTGGCACAACCAGCATACTTGCTGTAAATTAATAATTCGCTATAGAAAATTCGTCTCTATGATTGAGACTGTCTGATAAAGTGAACCTGGACTAAAAAAATTAGAACAATGCGTGTGAAAAAACAGGACTGAAAATGGGCCAAGTAAACTGGCAACGAGGTTGAAATCTTCGCTTTTTTTGAGTGTCTTCCCTGCTTAGTTACTTAAACTGACGCTTCTAAATGCGCTCTCTAATTGAGTTGGTCATCATATTTTTGCTAGAGCATGCATGACCATGGATTTTTTATCGTGCTGGAACGTTGAGTTAAATATACATTAGGGAAAACGAATTTGCTTATCGTGATCATCCTTTCTTTGGTGAACTTTATGACGTTTGCACAGATAATTTCCATTGCTAAAAATGCGATTTTATCCCTGAAAATGGAATTTAACAATATGGAGCAAAAAAGATCCATCATATTTTCGCTTTCGGTATGACAATATGGATGGAAATGCTTAATCAATGTGAACAAAAATTAAAATGCTACCTTTGATAATACATATACACCAAAGTAGATAGATAACCGTCCTGTTTGAAAAACTAAGTATGAATTGCAAGATATCAATTAACTTGACAATTAAGTTGTTTTCTAAGTTACAATGACGATCAAACTCTTACATGCACTACACAAAATCACCTGAATAGAATGACCTGCATTATGATTCCCAATCTTTTTTTGATTATCATGATATCCATCACTTCAAGTGAAGATATCTGAACTACTGCCACCAACTGTGCTGGTTTTGACAACAGCAATTGAATCCGCGAGAGATTCACAATACGCAGGAGATATCTCATGGGTCCAGGCATGAAGAATAGCAGCTTTGAGATCTATCAGTGAAGATGGATTGGATTTCGACACTGCCAACTTCAGCTTTACCTGGGGACGATCCTGGCCAAGGACTGAGGACTTCAATATCATTACAATGAAGCCAAGATTTTACAGCACGGAATTGGTGGCATGGTGCACCGTCATATTGGAACACATCGCACCTATGAAGTTCCATCCACTGTGCCACCCTCTCTTGAATGATTTCTAAATATTCAGCGGAATTGACCGTCTTCCCTTGCTGCACAAAGTAAATACCTCCGCGGCCAAATGCAGATATCGAGCCTCATATCATGATTGAGGGACATTTTTTCACAGCTTGGACAGTAAACCTTGGATTGAATCACTGATTTGAAGGACGTGGAACCAAGGCCCTGTGTGGTTGAAACTGCTTTATTTGTGTTTCGTCGCTGAAGAGTACTCTCCGCCACTGGTCAACTGTCCAGTCTTTGTGAGTTCTGCAGAAGATAAGTCGATCTTTAATATTCTTTGGAGAAAGTCGAGGTTTTACAGCTGGACGGTAAGAGCGAAGACCTGCATCGATAAGGAGACGTCTTCTGATGGTTTGAGTGCTGATTACAACATTTTCAGGTAATTGTGCTCTAATTTGAGAACTGGATATAGAAGGATTACTCACAGGATCATGCTATCAGTTTGACGGCTGGTGATTTTTGTTTTGCCTGGTTTTTTTTTCGGGAACTGTGGATCCAGTCTGCTTGATAACTTGGATAATATCATGGACTGTTGTCTTTTTAATTTTGTAATGTTGTAAATTTAATCTTACTGCGATCTGACGCTCACTCCATCCATCTTCGAAATGAAAGTTCAATATAAGCGCGAGCAGCAGGATTTGTAGGCATGATTACATTGTGACGCACAAATTAACTATGACAGACAATTCCTGGAATTCGTGTAATTCTGATAATTCTACCGATTTATACATACTCTATTGTGATTGACTAATGCCTGATAGGTAAATCAATGAATTATTACAAGCATAACGTGTGGTTATACAAGTAAATTAAATTTGTCAGCATGAAAATATTAATGGTCGGAAATCAATATCATTAGTGGTCGGATACAGTGTTCCAATTCCAGTTTTTGATATTTCCTCCGCAAAAAATTTTTTGCAGCTGCAAAAAATTTCCGCAGTCTAATTTTGACGAAAAATCCATCAAATCCCAAAACGAGTTGGACCGCTCAGCTACATGCCCAATTCCCATGAGTTCATGATTAGCCAACCTACCTCATGATATTATTAATGTCAGTTCATGATATTAAGGCTAAACTCATTTTCAACGTGATATTTTTCACCCAGCTTCTCACCAATAGTTCAAATGTCCATGTGGCAATGATTTCAAAGAAAATGGCAGCAACTTTTGGCATATTTCGTGGCCGTACTGGAGCAGTTATTTCATCGTAGAATTACGTTTTTGATGTAATTCTGTTTGAGTTAAAATCAATTTTATCGCATGAAAGCAAGACTAGTACCACAAATTTCATACCCCAAGGTTATCTATCTCACATATATAGTAGCTATTAAATACATTTCCGCGAGATGAATTTTTTGCAGCAAAAAGGTAAAATCGTAGAGATGAGTCGTCAAGGAATACATTCGACTTGGATGCCAACGAATTATTACATAGGGGCCTACCTGATGCAGGCTGAGCAGCCAAAAATTTGGTCATTTCATATAGCTCTAACTTAGCTTAAATAATAATAGAATTATTTGAACCAATTATTCTTCGATTATTAAACAGAACGCTACTTCAATGAAATTATGTTTTTGCTATTTATAAAAAGAGTTATTGATGGCATTTGAAATCGCTTTCGCAGTCTCTTGTTCATTTCTTTTTTTCTTTTTCCTTAATAATTCATTTTCTTGTGTCTCAATTATATAATCTTAGACATTCCATCAGCATCAAACAGGAGGAATTGGCGTTGACATTCTTCAACAAACTAAAGATAGGCTATCTGGTATAGTCCATATATTGATATAGGGCCGCCGTACGATATTGAGCGGAACAGTCGGTTCAGAGTGAAAATTGGATAAGAGAGAAACTAAATTAGTTTGCATAAAATTTTGTAATTCCGCTTGAACAGCATGTTGTTTATAATTTAATCAAAAAGCCTTGCTGTTGTTTATATGGCATTTATTGCCCAAATTTTCGCCTACTCAGGCCGCTTCAGGGGTGAAAAGGAGGATATTCTACAAACACTTAAAATTTGAAATCTATAAGATGTTATGTTGAAATGGTATATACAGTATATAGATATAGAAGGTTATTTTGGGAAAGGATTCATACATAGAAAGTCAATGTCATAGAATTATTGAAAGATATTTCCATTACTTTGTGAAAAGGAATTGGCAATATTGTTCATTCTCTTCACGTGAATTGATGGTGGGTTGGAATTTCTTTATCAACAGTGCTTCACGAAGACGAATGTTGGTATTGTCGCTTTCATGAGCTAATATCTCTACTTGTACATTCTTGTTATGGCATTGTTGTAAATGTTTGAAAACTGATGATGTTACTTGTGTTGTGTGCTCTTTCACGCTGATGTGTAAAGTTCTAATTGTACTACCGATATAGGCATTTTTACACTTGAGACATGTTATTTTATAAATTACGTTTTTCTTGAAGCAAAGTTCATTGTTTTGAATTGGACATGAGGTAAGTTGACATTTTGTTTCATATTTGGTATGGTTCTTCAATGCGTTTCTTAGAGTATATGACTCTTGAGCTAAACCGATATTTAAATCTTCTCGTTGGAAAACTTTCTTTATCTGATAATTCACTTTTTCTGATATAAATGGTAATTTTAGATAACATTTGTCTTTGTTGTCTTTTTTCTTCTCTGTGTGTTTCATTTTCTTTGTACGTCGTGACGATTGGATGAATGTCTCTGGAAAATCGTTGACTTTTAAGGTTTCTTCGAATTGTTTTAAATGAAAGTTCGCTGTATTTGGATTTGAGCAATGAGATTTGATGCGATCTCTTTCGTTTCTCACAATTGCCATCTTCGTTGAGTTTGAAATGTTCGATTTGTAATTGATGAAAATGTCTTTTTTCACTATTTTCTTATAAAAGTCGAATTTGACATCATCACTTTCGGTTGTAATTGTCAGGTCCAATAGACTCAGTTGGTTTCCGTTTTTTGGGAGCTCGATCTCAAATTTTATATTTGGATTTTGAGAATTGAGGAGATCATGCAATTCTTTTGCAGTGGATTCATTTTTTGTCAAAACAAGTAATTTGTTTTCACAAAGTAATGGAAATATCTTTCAATAATTCTATGACATTGACTTTCTATGTATGAATCCTTTCCCAAAATAACCTTCTATATCTATATACTGTATATACCATTTCAACATAACATCTTATAGATTTCAAATTTTAAGTGTTTGTAGAATATCCTACTTTTCGCCCCTGAAGCGGCCTGAGTAGGCGAAAATTTGGGCAATAAATGCCATATAAACAACAGCAAGGCTTTTTGATTAAATTATAAATTAGTTTGATTTAGCATGTTGAATTAATTGTGGAATAATTTTCAAACAATTCTTCAGTTCATTTATCACTGCATTCACTGTTAAAAAAATTTCCGCAGCAAAACAATTTCCTTCTGATTTTACGCAGGATTTTCTGAATTTCCGCAACTGCGGAATTTCCGCAGAGAATGGGAACACTGGTCGGATATCATTGGCCATAACTGTAAGTATATTGATATTTCATGCTATACTATTTACGCATTTAATGCGCGTAGATATTTCTCAATCACCATTAGTTAATGGAACCACTACAATGTAGTTATGCCTGTAAAGATTATTATGTCAAAAAGACGCTTATCTCCAAAAACACTTTTCATTCAACGTTAGAATGAATTTCATAAAATAAATCATATGAATTTGTGTGTATTTGTTTCTTCTCATGGTACAGTAGCCAACGTCTGTGAGTCTCAACTAACAATGGCCAATTCCCGAATTGTGACGGATGCAATTGTAGCGACTGTCTGTAGACATTACTGATCTGATCATTACATGTAGTCACACTCTACTTTCATCTGAAACACAGATTGAATGATACTTGTACGATAGCAATTAATAGTCAGTTTCATATGATTAAAGAGAGAAAAGAGGAGGTCCAATTTGAGAATGGAGACGATAAAAATGCGCATTTATGCCAGCTAGATGGCTAACTACACCAAGGCGACGAGGGACTACCGGGGATTGGTTGAAACCATGTCAAATGTAAAAAGAAACAGTGAATTGTTGCAATAATTATCTACAATAAAATTCAAGAGATCTTTATGCTTTTGCTTGAATTTAGTATAATTCATATAACGGACTTGCTTACATACGAATAAATAGGTCTATGTCTTAATTGTAGTGGTTTTTATAAATGATTCAAAAAGTATGCAATATAACTTATATGTTCTTTGAGACCTCCCGAGTAATCGCTCCATGAAACCCCATGCCATTTACATTATCTCTCGAATCATTAACTTTAATTTCTGGATGTTGCTGACAGTTTCAATTTTCAGTCATAATCTATTTTCATTTTTATAATTTACCGAGTCTTCCCGGATACAGGGAGACTATGATTGCTATCTATCGACTTTTTTTCGACTTAGAATTGCAATTCGCAGAAAAATCTCATCAGTATTATCAGTATTTTTCTTTTTATGCTAGGATGAATGAATCTTCCTAACCTTCTCCAAGTTTGTAGATGATCGTCAACATTAATAAAGCAGTGTTAGAAACACTAGAAATCGGCTGGCTATGAATATGACAACATGACATTCTTACCAGTTCGTCTAGCTGCTGCATCTCTCGCTGTCGCTTTTTTGGCGGTTCCGGATCGGAAACAGTTGGATCACTTTCTAGTCGCGAGACCATTGACGATATGTAAACGATTGTGTAACTCGACTGCAATGAAAAATACAACGGTGAACATTCGTATACAGCATTTGTATGCAACTCAAGTAACCCCACGCAGTCTGCTGCAGTGTCAAAGATGCTGGTGTTTCTTGATCCAAAAATTCAAGAGACTGGACATAAAACTACAGTCATATAATTAATGTGAAAGTAGTGTTGAAGCTGAAATTCTAAAGAGATATATCGGAAGGTTCTCAAGTTACATTAATACGCGACTGAATCATAAGATTTCTATTGAGCAAATTAATTTATGGCTTTTAATTGTTCAATTCATGGATATCTAGAAATCCATAGCTTAATCGGAAAATAGAAATCAAAGGGAAATCCGAAGATATTGAAACTACGCTCTACGCCTTTAACCTAAAGAAAATGATTTAAGCGATTACAATGGATTTGTGACTATCTTACGATCTAAAAATAAAACCGTGGATATCCATGTTGCTGCTGATAGTATTGACACGCAGTAGGGAAATCACGTTTTTATGCAATGAATTCCAGTAGCCTACTCTATTAATCCCTATGGAATCACACTAAGATTTTAGTGACAAAATTTGTCACGAAGTCAATGATCAAATACAGATAAAACGTTTCCGTCCAACTTTATCAATCGACCAGAAGTTGTAGCCATAATCACAATTAATTTCGTAATCTCGATGATATGCGTGAGTGCCTATGTTCCAAAGCGCAAGATGAAGCTCCTTCATGAAGATCAAACATGTGATTCCTACAAAATATTCTGCGAAACTAGGCAAGTGATCTATCCGAGCATTGCCGTTTTCAAGACTTCTATCGATTGAAAATGTGACCGTTTTGTGCCGTAAGTCTTGCAGCCGTCTGACGTGTTGCTGGCAGCGTTTGCCACACAGGTGCGTGTGATTTTTAAGTAGAGAAGTGCTATATAAAGTCAGCAATGAGAGCCCGCCCAATTGACCACCAACTTAACGACGAAGTCGTGTTTGTGAGTCTTGTCAATCGATTAGTAACATCAGATGGCTTTCTAACGAGAGAAATGACTTGTATCAACTGCTCCGTCCACTTTACTATCTATTGTTGCTTCAACAGCCTGTCGTTATTTCGCACACGAAACACACCCACACACCACTGTCTAATTATAGTTGATTCATGACTGTCTGTTTTTTTCTTCGCACACCGCATTCACCTCAAGTACTTGTACCATGCACTAAAAAGCTTCTCCTCTGAACATTTCGTAGACGCCCCGCTTCCATTATCCACATTCTATTCATTTCATTCTCTAAAATCTACGAAAGTAATGGTGACACTATCTCAAAAACTGACCTTCCTAAATGTTCCATACAGAAAAATTTGGATTTTAAATCCGATGAGAGGAACCGTGCATATTTTTTTTTTTTTTTTTGTATACATGCATGCTCTATGCGTAGAAGAATACATATATTCCCATAATTATCAAATATTCATCATCGAGATAAGCGTATTTCATAAGTGTGAGTACTGTTGCGATCCCAGAATATGGTGACTGCCAATTTTACAATTGATTTTTCATAATATCCAACTGTTTTCTTAATCGGCGGTTACTTCCACGATCACGCATTATAGTGAACGTCGAATGAACTAAATTTAGGGATGCACCTCAGCGATTTTCACTAACGGATATAGTTAAACCGGATTAGAGTGTGATTGGATGTGGATGTTGATTGATTTTGTGATGATTGATGAATGTTGAGTTGTTTTAAGTTGAGTAATCAGGAACCGTGGAATGCGAAGATGATTACCTACCCCTGGCTAATTCGTAACCACAGACAGGATTTCAGCAGCATTCTCACTATTGCAATAAAAAAATCTCAATGTCAATTTACCACTACTTTTCATATACCACGATCCAAATTTATATTTGTTTAACGTAATATAAAACACTTTATAATATCTTACTTTGCACAAAGATGATTTATGATCCTATGATATTCCATTCGATTTTTTAAATGGAGAATAAAGCAGAAAATGATTACATAAATTCATTCAAATGGAGCATGGTTGATGCGACACTTGTAAAATTATGTTAATTCGAACGGTCATTAGTGACAATTTGATCAAATAGTACTTGTTCATTTAGCTATAGTTAAACAGGCGTCAAGACTGCAAGCGACTGTACGTGAAAGGTTTAGGATGTCAGATGCAGAGATTATCAATCAATTAATTGCAATTGAGATATCAAAGCAATCAATTAATTGAAATTATGTAATTGATAAATCTCAAATTCGGCTTTTGAAACGGAATCGAAAGCTTTCGATAAGTCTAGAAAACATAAATGCAAAGCAGATTTTCTACGCTTATATGTTTCTATAACTCATTTATTATAAATATATTATCCAATTAACAATTTCCTTTTCGAAGCCGATTTGAGATTCATCAATTACATACTTTCAATTAACTTCACTTAGAAATTCGTTTCAAGAATGAACAAATTTAAATTGAAGTAGTCCACAAATATAAATATCTCGGAAAATGGGTATCAAATAATAACAGGAAACGCATTAATGAATTAGAAAAAAGGGGAGGTCTCCCTACTTAACAATGAAATCATCGAAAGAATTAGGAAACGTCAATGGCAGTATTGTTAGGGATTCGTTCGAAACATTAGCACTATCACAAATGAAGCACTGCTCTGAATTTTGTTTCTTCAATAATTTAACGAAATTAAATCAGATTCAAGCGCAGTTTTGTAAAAGGTGCAATCATTTGAAGATAACTACTCTACGTAGTGTGTTTTTGGTGAATATGGAATCAAACCAATACGTAGAATATCATTTTTATAAGGCTGCCATATTATATTAGCAAATAATAATATCAAATGACGAAACATCATTGTTCAAGAACTATATCAGGAAATTGTCTCCAACATGGAACAACGTACATATTTAAACACCTAATGTTGGCGAGTAAGAAAACTTCTCTAAAAACTTGGGTTGTGGGAAGATCAAGTCCTAATCGATAAAACGAAGTAAAAATCAATCATTTTCTTAAGATTAAAGCATTTTTCTAACAACAATGGATATAAAGTGCCAAACATGGTAGCAAGGGATTAAATTACTTCGAATTATGCAGATTTGAATGTGAAATGAAACCTTATCTGAATTTTAATAATAATGCTGTTTCCGAATTCTTGAAATTAAGAAGTGGTAATAGTTATCTGAGGTTGAAGCAGGACGCTGTGGTAATAGAGTCATGAGGAATGTATCTGTAAATTCTGTGAAACAGATAAAATTGAAGATGTGTTCCATTTCATTGCTGAGTGTCCGAATACGATGTGATAAGAGATGAAACGATACCATTTGTGATTGATATCGATAGAACAAATTTGTTATTATGAATGGATGCCTAAGCAATTGAAACAAGTGAATTTGTTTGGCAACAGATCAAGGGAAATCAGATCTATTTTCATGCAAAACGCAGACATCGAAATGAAATCTGTCTATTCTCTTTATTGCCGAAACAACAAGTTGCATCATGACAACTATTCAGTTCGATTTATAAATATAGTTCCATCTAAGCATACACGTAGTTGTTACATTATGGGACCTATTACAAAAGACCTGCGAAGCGTAAATCAGAGCAGCTAGAAACAAGGACTAATGAATTTCAAGAAGTTTGTTTGGAGGTAGCAAACTTCTTATACAGCGAATAATATCAATCCTTTTGCGGCGATAGCACATGCCGAGAAAAAGTGGGCATCCCTCTTCTTAGGAATCTAGCGACATTAACGACATCGAGGTGAACCGACCAACAACTTACCGGTATTTTCAAAATTTATGATTCTATCATTACAGGTGAGATTTTCAATCTAAAAGTTTACACTTTGTCTTCTTATAAATATGATTTTGATGTCTACTGATGCACCCTGGTCGGTTCATCTCATGTTAATAATATTTAATAATTGGGAAGACTTTTAGGACATGGGACAGTTAAATTAGATTGTACATACTCATGTCATTGAAAAAATTGTACTTCCGATGATGAATGTATGTTAGCGTTTGAACAATGATTCGAGCATAATTGTGCATCGTGCAAAGATGTAAGATTTTCAATTCTAACAAATCTCTGAAAATTTTCAGATAATGAAATATTCATTCACCACCTTGCCTTCATGTTGATGTGTGAATTTCGTTTTTCATATATCACTATGTTGCATCGTCATGTTTTGTCCAAAAATATTTTTTGGCAATAAACAACTTATGGCTGATTTCTCATGATAGCCTCTAGTTTCTATTAATAATAATAGCTGCTTTATTTGCATGTCCATGGTGCATTCGGACATGGTATTACAGTTTACAATGAAAAAAATAATACATCTGCTCTGTAAGAAAAGACAAAAAAACAAATTACGGACCACACGGAAGTATAAACCACAGAAGTTTGTTTGCATGCACAATTGTTCAGATTTGGTAGGAAGCATGAACATAATGACGTCGTGAAGCAATCACGATAATATACCAAATTACCACTACCATTCCATCTCGGTCCTGTCTTAAGATACTATTGTTAGGAATTTGGTATAACTATTATCTGTTGCATCGTCAAGCCATGTTTCCACAATGAAAATAAGGCCAGGTTGTACGTGAAGAGATAGTTTATCAACTTTGCTACGAATTGATCTTGCGTTGGCAAACAGCACTGATGGTTGTTTCAACAATGTTTTCCTCAATTTACGTTGTTCAGGTTCAGATCGTTCAATTCGGATGAGGTTGGAGTTACATGCTTTCAAATGTGGCTGCTGCACAGTATTCTTGCACATAACTTTTACTTACACTGATAGTGATGGGCTTCGATTCGATGTGATGACGCATGTATTGTATGGACCTTAACAGATCAAGGGAAATAAGTTTTTTATTAGTTATTAACGTGATAATCCAAAACTTAGGTCTTTGAGCAGATTCAATAGCTTTTCGTGTGAATAACTTAACATTTTAACATAGATGGCAGATTTGTAGTTGATAGCAGTGTAGAACGGCTGTATCATGGAGAGAATCATGAGCGGCAGCTGGATATGACCTTCTTACTCGGAAGCAAGACATCGAGAGTTCTGTCATATGTATGGATATACCACTATGCACGTTTACTACACGGACGGTAATACTCGGTCTTCAAAAAAAATCGGAGAACCATATGAGTTTTCCGGTTAACAAACAGATTCCGAAAAAGGATCACAAAGAATCAGAGTATGAGTCATTCCATGACAAATCGTCAAAAAATTGAATTTTTAACCCGCCATCTCAGATTTGTTCATATTTGATTTATAGGTAGGGTTTGTCACAGAAGAAATCCAGATTTGGTTGCTCCGATTCCTTGTAGTTCCTGAGTTACTGGGTCTCAAAGTTGCTAATGTCGCTTTGTATTGGACGACAGATTTTCCCTAGCAACGGTCCTTAGCAACGACTAAAATGCGTCTACATTTGTTTCTTATGAAGCTAGCCTCAACAAATTTTATATATATTGTTGATGACGTGTTTTATTACCACACATTCAATCTTACATTTGTGCTGTTTATGACGTGGATATCAAGGCTCAAAGTTGGCGATTTTCTTTACAAAAATTGCGAAAATCGCAAATTTTGAAGCTGAATACCTAAAAAGGCCCACCTCAGACTCCAATGAAATTTTTATGCCATCATTTTATGACTTCCTCTGGGAGATGTGAACAAAAAAACGACATATTTCAAAATTTTACTTTTTTTATACTACTTCCATCAATAATCCACGAATGGTCGGTCATTCTCAGCGCCTTTTCGTACCTGCTCTGCTACACAGCATTAAAATATATTGTTTCACACCTTGGATTACATACTGTTAAAGAATCGCAAAACATGACTGTTCATTTTCCTTTAATTGACCAACAGCAACTCCGTTCACGGACTACGTTCTTCCTCTTGTATGCCTTTTGTTCTCAAAGAACGACGGCGGACTTCTTATTGAGTCATTTACAGAATCAGTAGGTAATTCCATGGGAATCCCACAGCTGTGTCTGTCTCAACTTAAGAGTTCAATTCTCATTGTGACGTAATAGACTATTTTTCGTTCCACATCTTCTGCAACTGAATCATGTCAATGACTTGTTCAGATGGGGTGAAAGATTCCTAATGACTAACATGATTTAGCAATGGTTCTCATAGTTCATATAATGTAAAAATGGATAAAGATTGACAATCATAAGATGACCGTTAGCGAATATTATATCGGATTGTAATACGGCAATTTGCGAATATCACATTGGCTTACGTGCACTTCTTCATTGACAGACGAATGTATATTGTGTAATATAGAAATTTGCATGAATATTTCGAGATCTTGCGTGCAAGAGGTAATATTATTGACTTTGATGCTAAATCAGTGATTCCCATTACAGTTTTTTTGAATATTTCCTCCGCAGCTGCAAAAAATTTCCGCAGTACTAATTTTTGACGAAAAATCCATCAAAACCCAAAACGAGTTGGACCGCTCAGCTACATGCCCAATTCCCATGTGTTCATGATTAGCCAACCTACCTCATGCTATTATTAATGTCAGTTTCATGATAATTAAAGGCTAAACTCATTTTCAACGTGTTATTTCTCACCCAGCTTCTCACCAATAGTTCAAATGTCCATGGTTGCAATGATTTCAAAGAAAATGGCAGCAACTTTTGGCATATTTCGTGGCCGTACCGGAGCAGTTATTTCATCGTAGCAACTGCGGAATTTCCGCGGACAATTGGAACACTGTGCTAAATGGATAATTTGAATTACAGGACTGTCGTCAAATGCTATCCTAAAGGGTACTGACAAGCATTTTAATGCGCACATTCCCCTAAAGATGTACTACGTGTGATGAAAATAAAAATAACTGATTATTTTTCTGTAATAACTCATATTCTGAAATGATAGTTAGAATTTCTAATATCAAACTGACATTAATTGAGCAAGATTAGCCAATAGGAATGATTTTATGATTTCGACAAAACGATGTATCATTACTTACGAATATTACCGAATCATCAAAGGATTCACAAGATGTTGAAATGAAACGTTGAAATTTAGAATCTTATTAGTTTTCTAATATAATGTTTTCCTAACTCCTTCTCGCTTCAGATATTGACTGGTTTCAGCAATTTTAACCCGAAAGAATTTTTTTTAATGGGAAACATCTTTGTTTTTCGCATTAAAAAATATTACTTAATATAAATATGGACAAATAAATAAAGCAATTTCATCCAGGCAATATAAACAATTAGTTTCTCTTTAACGACCTTCCGGTGGCGATGTTTTTCTTCCTTCACTAACAGCCATGATCAATTCCCTCATCGGCCTTGTTGTCTCAAATCGCAATAAGGTAAAAACAATTTGGATTATTCGTCATCCGGTTAGATACTAGTTGTCTGTTATTCGCAATCAGGTCTTCTAAAATACTAGCATAACTGCATAAGACAGTAGATCAATCTTGATTTTAACCATCAGTTTCATGATTGTTTTCTATCATGATAGTCATTTTAATGAAATGAATCACTGTCAACACGCAATCCGCTAAACAGTGATATCAAGCAGTTCAATAATCAATTGGGTACTGTAATCCTGTAAACTGTTCAATTAATGTCCCAAAACCGATGACAGGCAATAAAGAAAAGACAGACAAAGATGCGGAATAATCGGTCCGGAGTAGCAGCTATCTAGCCTAACACATCAAGTAACCAATAACCCACCCTTGTCCTGTAGACCCTGATATGCTTCTCTGGATGATGGCATACAAGAACACTCCACTAAACCGACAAGAGACATAACTGCTCCTATGGAAGGTCCCATTGAGCTCCATAATAAACCTGATTCACGACCACTTGAAAATTATGATAACCCTGTCAACAATAGACCACTCAGTATCATCAGGGACGCGCTAATTATCGCCACCTCTGGTGTCTCACTTACTGGAGCGCCTGTCTCAATCAGCAATGATGACAAAGGTAAACTGCCACCTTATATTGTTAATTTCACTCATTTTCTTCCATATGTTCTTCAATTCTCCATTTCTATAGTTTCTAAACTATGAGAACCATCGCTAAATCATGTGAAAGTTGCAGAAGATGTGGAACGAAAAATAGTCTACGAGTATTACGTCACAATGAGAATTGAACTCTTAAGTTGAGACAGACACAGCTGTGGGATTCCCATGGAATTACCTCTGATTCTGTAAATGACTCAATAAGAAGTCCGCCGTCGTTCTTTGAGAACAAAAGGCATACAAGAGGAAGAAAGTAGTCCGTGAACGGAGTTGCTGTTGGTCAATTAAAGGAAAATGAACAGTCATGTTTGCGATTCTTTAACAGTATTTAATCCAAGGTGTGAAACAATATATTTTAATGCTGTGTAGCAGAGCAGTACGAAACAGGCGCTGAGAAAGACCGACCATTCGTGGATGTATTGATGGAAGTATAAATAAAAAAAGTAAAATGTTTTGAATATGTCGTTTTTTTGTTCACATCTCCCAGAGGAAGTCATAAAATGATGGCATAAAAATTTCATTGGAGTCTGAGGTGGGCCTTTTTAGGTATTCAGCTTCAAAATTTGCGATTTTCGCAATTTTTGTAAAGAAAATCGCCCAACTTTGAGCCTTGATATCCATCGTCATAAACAGCACAAATGTAAGATTGAATTGTGGTAATAAAACACGTCATCAACAATATATATAAAATTTGTTGAGGCTAGCGTTCATAAGAAACAAATGTAGACGTACATTTTAGTCGTTGCTAAGGACCGTTGCTAGGGAAAATCTGTCGTCCAATACAAAGCGAACATTAGCAACTTTGAGACCCAGTAACCTCAGGAACTACAAGGAATCGGAGCAACCAAATCTGGATTTCTTCTGTGACCAAACCCTACCCTATAAATCAAATATGAACAAATCTGAGATGGCGGGTTAAAAAATTCAATTTTTGTGACGATTTGTCATGGAATGACCTCATACTCTGATTCTTTGTGATCCTTTTTTTTCTTGATATCATATTTTTTTCTTTTTTCTTGTCTGCCTCTGCGGCCATCTTTCAACACGCTAATCAATGCTAATGTGTAATATGAGGAAAATATGATGAAAATTTCTAAGGCCTGTGGCGAAGAAGCAGAAATAGCCTAATGACGAAAATTTTATGTTTTTTTCACTGTCTGAACGCAAATTTCCAAAGAAGGACTTAGAAATCATTACTGAATAACATTAAATAGTACAGTGTAATAAAAATGCAAGCCCTTCAACGCACACAAAAATAAATAATTTTTTGCGTTTGAAAAACTTGCATTTTAATTATTCTTTAATTTCATCCAGATAAGAAAATGTCATGAGAAAGAAATTTTTTCCAAATCACAGGTTGTAAAAACCGAAATAAAACTATTTTGAAAAATAAAATAACGATGCTATACAATATACGTGAAATATGACAATTTAAAATTTGGGTAATTCGGGTATGTGCGGCCACCCTGCTTTTTATTGTTACGGAGATGCACGGCATCATATTAGTAACTGGGTATTTGCAATCATATGCATATTGAGCTACAAGACAAGGGACAAGAAATTGCTTTTTAAAATGTAAATATTGCTGCCCTTTTAAATTAGCATTACTGTATCGGAGTGAAGTATATACATAATTTGCATAACTCTAACTACGGTTTAAGATATTTGCACATCTATCACGCACAGTATTATGTGAACATAACTTAAACTTGCACTGCGAAACTTCAATAGGATTTTACGGCGTAAGGGTAGGGATGACCGCTCACTGTATAATGGGGCCTACTGGAACTGCAGGCCTCACCCACTTTAGCTTCTGAAAAATTGAAGTGCAATGGTATATCAGTTGATGAGATTATCACTGCTATATAGTCTGCATGATACGAACAAATCTATTACTCAATTGAACAAACTTAGTAAGCCAATCTTATCCCTCTTAAGCCTCGTTTACACTAGGCCACTGAGTGTCGGGACATTAGTTTTGGAGCGTCAGTCTTCGCCGATCCCACGTGCACCAACCCTAACGTTCTCACACGAGAAATGGTGGGGGCGTAGCGTGAAGAACTTGTCGACTAGAGAATCGAGACACTAAATTGAGTGTGTAGGGTGGTACAAACTTGAAGATGGGACACTAAACGATTATGATGCGTTCCAGCGTTCTCATAGAAATGTACATGTATGTTTGATATGGTCAATGTATTTGTTATTCTCGTACTGATCAAAGTGAAGTTAGTTTCATGAAATCGATGCGGCTGTACATGGGAAGTTGTACATTACAATAACTTCTGTGGTCTTCAGCGACTGTGACACATGTTTTTACCGGTTTTTTAATTAGTCAGCTGTTCATCAAAGTATGTGTTCAAAATGTATTTTTGTGATTTCTCTGCTAATACAGAACAGATTTCGACGATCTAAACTGCGTTTATAATCCTTGTAGAAAGACGGGTACGATTATGAAAATCAATTAAGTCATTGCAAATTTTCTAATCAACGATAACTTTGGTGCTTCGTTCACATTACACAACCATCAAACAGTAGCATGAAAATTCCAAATCTATGCCAATCCTTTATTACCATAACAATTTAAACGTAAGATGACATTATTAAAGCTGTTTCATAAAAAGAGTCTTAATAGTCTAGTGTCTTGCAACTTAAAAACAGTCGTGTAAACACCCACGACAGGCCACTGCGATGGCGTATCGAGGGCGTCGCGCGCGCTTTTGTGCAAGAATCTGTGTCATTTCAAGTCAACTGTCCCGACAATCAGTGGCCTAGTGAGTGCAAAACGTGGCTTTAAGCACAAGTCTACCCCGGTGATTTAGTTTACTTCGCATTATTGTCTAATGCGATATCAAATATGGTTAAAATCTACATCCTATTCATTACAACAAGCAGCTTCACACATTTATATCACCACAACTACCGTCGATGTGCTGCCCAAAGGTCCAACTAAGTAGCTCTCAAGACTGACGTGATTTTCTTCGAGAATTTGTTGCCAAAAAATCGAAAGTCAATTTTCTTCAAAGTGCTATGCTAAAGATCGCCTGAACTATTGTTCCTCTGAATTCCCCTGACCTAAGTGGTACGAGGATACAAAAAGTTCTATCGGGCACTTGTCTAGATGACGGATCGGAAAACCTGAGATTGATTTTTCCGCAAATTGGATGTATGCCCACCGGCCAACTGCCAATTCTGCGTGCCTACATCCATCATGGGGTTCTTAATATACAATCTCAGTGGACCAAAAAATTCACCGATCAAGCTTCGCGGCCGTAGAATAGATATATACTGAAAATGCATGCGGGTGTCTGTAGGTACCAAATCGAATATATGAATTCAATATCTTATCAAAGATAGTCCCCCCCCCTCAACAGTAAAATACATGAGCTTTGAAATTTTTTAGCGAACTAATTGTCCAGGTCACACAAGAAATGAATCTTTTCACTTGAATCGTTTTGATGAATGCTAAAAAGCATTTTCACGGTGCATGCACTATACATCAGTCTCATGATGACTTTCTGCAAACTGAAGACGCCGTTAAGTCAAGCATTATTTCAATTAAAACAATTGTCATCAGTTGCTTCTGATGAGAATACATGAGTTTCTTTCCATTATATTTATTTATGAAGCTCATGAAAGAAACTCGCATTCACACATGCAAGTGCTTCCGAAAATTAATAGAAATCTTAAAAGTTACATCCTTTACCTATGGATACCTCAATACTTCCTTAAAACTGAACTGGATTTGAATTATCAAATGAAGGCTTCATTGTGCTTGCTTTCATGTCGATCACCGGACTTACGACGACGGCAACATCGGTGCTCTTATCATTCAATCATTGATAGAAACAGCAATTTTTGGCAATTCAAATGGAACATTGATTGTAGACAATTTCGCAATGCAAGATGATGCGCTTTAATCCAGTTTGAAATCCGATAATCTCAGAATTGACTAAGATAGCAACTAAGAAGTGCACTCAAGATAATGGAACCACGCTCTGACCAGATTCCAGGTTGGAAGGCTGGGCTACGTCGCAAGCTTGACCGAGTATCCAATCCCAAGTGTCATGGTGGCCAAGATGAACACGACATAACGTCAGGTCCCCTAACTTCTACTAGGATTGTCTGATGGGACGTAACTTCCTGTCTCATTTCCACATGATTCACAAGGGATCCCACAAACGCGATCATTATTCAAACCGCTTCTCAGAGCCACAGCCTCATACAAAATAAAATGTCCTTGGAATTATCGTAGTTTAATTTTACTGTATTTCATTTTTGTCTTCTGGTCCTGCAATAATGCTGAGGTGACTAACTTACTTATTCCGCTATCGCTATTCTGTTGTTATTTTAACAAAACCTTCGTAGTCCGCTAGTGTAATTCCGATACTGCCAGCACTAATCTGACTTCTTGTCTGCAATCCCTCTTAAAATGTACTTGTAGGTTCAAGTAGCCGTTTTATGACCGACAGGCTCGTTGATTATCGCCGCGAATTTACGAATCGCCAACACCCACTATAGAATTTTGCAGCAAATAATAAAACTAAACCCACCACTACTTATTCATACCTCCTTGATGACGGCAGAAATGTTCCTACAGAAAAGGCCTTGGTACTGCATGATTTCATTATAAAGTTAATTATGAGAAGTGGTTGGTTTGTTCAATTTTGTTTTCTGCAAAAATTCAAAAATGGAGATGAAATTTGGCTTTATATTGATAGGAAAGTTCCATACATCATCAATTGCAAAATGGTTTTTACTTTTATTGAGTTTCCGGGTTAATGGTAAAGTACAGAGACTCCGTTGAGACAATATCTACAACACTTCTGACAACATTTTCAGGCACAAGCTACCCAACCAGCGAATTTTGTGGCTTTTCTTAGGATGGCAAGCTCTAAAAATTCTGTTTTTGCCTATGGATTCCTTTTTTTTCAATCCACATTTCTAGAATACATTGTGAAAAATAACTGTTTGATGAAGTGTGGATTAGGAAGATAAATTGACGATGCGACATGTCAGTATAAAATATCTATAAATAGCTACAAAGCTACATGTATAGTAAATTCACCAGCGGTATCTATCAAGCGGGTATTTCGCTATCTCTTCTTCAGTCTGTCGTGCGATGTGAACAAACAATTAACTAGCATGGGGTATACCGTGTTTCCAGCTATTAATTCTCCAACATCAAGAAATTGCGTGGGTGAACTGATAAAGATAACCTGCAACTCATGTTGCGCGTAATTATACAACGATCATCGCTAATGAACAATTTTTTCAGAGAATAAATGCAAATTAGTGTGACAAATTTTAGCCTTTGTAACAATCTAATGGCAAATGGTTTGCATTGGAATTGCAGAAAACAACCTTAATTATGAAAGAAGAGACACAATAAGTTATTTCATGCAAAATACAACTAAGAACTTCACCAAACACTGAAATTATAATTTTTGAAAAAAGTATTAATCACGCTAATGAAATTTGAAACGCAACTTTGGACATGTGAGAGGAAAACATATCTTTATCATCTCAATATTGTATTATTATCATGTTCAAACTTATTAACAGATAAAATAAAAGTATGTCACTACAGCAAGGTTTAAAATAGAGTCCAGTCTCCATGAGTGATAAACATGAACACATCAAGATAATGTGTCTCACTTCTGAATTATAAATAAAATCAATAATTTCTTTTCACAATTTTGCATGTATCTGTGAATTTTCATGCATGCCAATAACACGCAAATCACACACCAAATTTTTCATAACACAGTCAACGCAAACATACTCAAGTGGCAAGAGATGGAAACCATTCTTCAGCAATGCTGATATTCTCTGTGACATTGACTAGCGATTGTTCATACAAAAATACATTTAGTGAGATCTCCAAGAAAATGTATCATACTTACGGCTTGACTGATCCACAATACGAGCCACATTCATTTCTACTATCTTCCCAAGAGAAGGATTTCCACGACACCAGTTCTCCAGAATATTTGCATATCTGTGAAGAGATGATATAAAACAAACTCATCCGACAGAAATCAAAGACAATCGATGATAATCAAACACACACATAAATAGGATAATGGGAAGTCAGATATTTAACTATCTTTCACTTCATTGCGTGGGATGTATTTCCTACTCTTGAAAATGAAAATATACATTTCGATTCAAAGTTTCGAAATTATAGACATTAACAATGCAGAATACATGATTAAGGGAAATTGACCTCAATCAGCTAGTGTTCAACTAATAAGAATGACGAAATGAACGACACTGAATAGCTAAAATCGGAAACACTACACACTGAAGGAGAATGCAATGCGCATTGAATTCAAAGTGATAGTTTTTCTTACGAAGATGAAAGTTTCAAATTTGATAGTTATTTTTAGAAGAATTAGCGTGACATTTGACATGGATTATCATCTTTTTTCTTCGCTCATTACTTGCAAAAACCTGAATGATACTGCCAAAAATTATTTCAGATGCATGTGAGAACATTATTAAAAAGTCGCCACTCGGGGGGCTTTTCAGCAGAAATTAAAAGCGAGATATTTTTAGTGAACGTTATCGAGAATTCTTTAACGTTTTTTGTTAGTTTAACGAAAATTTTCGTTAAAGAAATCTCGAAACTTTAAGTAAAAAACTCGCTTTTAATTCCTGCAAAAGCCTGTGGGAACTTTTTTATCAAAATCATCCAGGAATGGGGCCAATAGAAACCTTAACCCGGTCCTGTGAGAACATTTGAAAAATTGACCGATGTAAGAATTCTAATGATTGGATAATCTCTAATTCAAAAATAAAAGCGAGTGGTTTTCCTGGAAGAAAACAGATTGAAAGCTTTTCACCCATAAATCTTAAGTCAGATAAATAAAAAGTCACTACGAATTTTCCGATTAATCAATGAGTGACACATGTGATATAGTGTGATATTTTTTTTTTTTTTGGATGCCGAAAATCCGAAAATATCCAAAATTTTTGAAAACTGACGAAATTGAGCAGATATTCATTTTAAAAGAAATTGCATTAATCGAAAATTTAGCTAGGTTGGTACTTTTTCATGGCATGGGGTCCTTTGTTTTTTTTTTTTTTTTTTTTTTTTTTTTTTTTTTTTTTTTTTTTTTTTTTTTTTTTTTTTTTTTTTTTTTTTTTTTTTTTTTTTTTTATTTTTTTTTTTTTTTTTTTTTTTTTTTTTTTTTTTTTTTTTTTTTTTTTTTTTTTTTTTTTTTTTTTTTTTTTTTTTTTTTTTATTTTTTTTTTTTTTTTTTTTTTTTTTTTTTTTTTTTTTTTTTTTTTTATTTTTTTTTTTTTTTTTTTTTTTTTTTTTTTTTTTTTTTTATTTTTTTTTTTTTTTTTTTTTTTTTTTTTTTTTTTTTTTTTTTTTTTTTTTTTTTTTTTTTTTTTTTTTTTTTTTTATTTTTTTTTTTTTTTTTTTTTTTTTTTTTTTTTTTTTTTTTTTTTTTTTTTTTTTTTTTTTTTTTTTTTTTTTTTTTTTTTTTTTTTTTTTTTTTTTTTTTTTTTTTTTTTTTTTTTTTTTTTTTTTTTTTTTTTTTTTTTTTTTTTTTTTTTTTTTTTTTTTTTTTTTTTTTTTTTTTTTTTTTTTTTTTTTTTTTTTTTTTTTTTTTTTTTTATTTTTTTTTTTTTTTTTTTTTTTTTTTTTTTTTTTTTTTTTTTTTTTTTTTTTTTTTTTTTTTTTTTTTTTTTTTTTTTTTTTTTTTTTTTTTTTTTTTTTTTTTTTTTTTTTTTTTTTTTTTTTTTTTTTTTTTTTTTTTTTTTTTTTTTTTTTTTTTTTTTTATTTTTTTTTTTTTTTTTTTTTTTTTTTTTTTTTTTTTTTTTTTTTTTTTTTTATTTTTTTTTTTTTTTTTTTATTTTTTTTTTTTTTTTTTTTTTTTTTTTTTTTTTTTTATTTTTTTTTTTTTTTTTTTTTTTTTTTTTTTTTTTTTTTTTTTTTTTTTTTTTTTTTTTTTTTTTTTTTTTTTTTTTTTTTTTTTTTTTTTTTTTTTTTTTTTTTTTTTTTTTTTTTTTATTTTTTTTTTTTTTTTTTTTTTTTTTTTTTTTTTTTTTTTTTTTTTTTTTTTTTTTTTTTTTTTTTTTTTTTTTTTTTTTTTTTTTTTTTTTTTTTTTTTTTTTTTTTTTTTTTTTTTTTTTTTTTTTTTTTTTTTTTTTTTTTTTTTTTTATTTTTTTTTTTTTTTTTTTTTTTTTTTTTTTTTTTTTTTTTTTTTTTTTTTTTTTTTTTTTTTTTTTTTTTTTTTTTTTTTTTTTTATTTTTTTTTTTTTTTTTTTTTTTTTTTTTTTTTTTTTTTTTTTTTTTTTTTTTTTTTTTTTTTTTTTTTTTTTTTTTTTTTTTTTTTTTTTTTTTTTTTTTTTTATTTTTTTTTTTTTTTTTTTTTTTTTTTTTTTTTTTTTTTTTTTTTTTTTTTTTTTTTATTTTTTTTTTTTTTTTTTTTTTTTTTTTTTTTTTTTTTTTTTTTTTTTTTTTTTTTTTTTTTTATTTTTTTTTTTTTTTTTTTTTTTTTTTTTTTTTTTTTTTTTTTTTTTTTTTTTTTTTTTTTTTTTTTTTTTTTTTTTTTTTTTTTTTTTTTTATTTTTTTTTTTTTTTTTTTTTTTTTTTTTTTTTTTTTTTTTTTTTTTTTTTTTTTTTTTTTTTTTTTTTTTTTTTTTTTTTATTTTTTTTTTTTTTTTTTTTTTTTTTTTTTTTTTTTTTTTTTTTTTATTTTTTTTTTTTTTTTTTTTTTTTTTTTTTTTTTTTTTTTTTTTTTTTTTTTTTTTTTTTTTTTTTTTTTTTTTTTTTTTTTTTTTTTTTTTTTTTTTTTTTTTTTTTTTTTTTTTTTTTTTTTTTTTTTTTTTTTTTTTTTTTTTTTTTTTTTTTTTAGTTAGTTTTTAGTTTCAGTTTTTTAGTTTTATTTTCAGTTAGTTTTCGTAATCTGTTATTTTTCGTTTTCTTTTAGTTTCTCATTGTTTTTTATTTTTATTTTTTTAGTAGTTTTCAGTTATTTTCAGTTTTTTCAGTATTTTTTCTGTTGTTTTTTATTTTTCAGTTATTTTTCTTATTTTTCTTACTTTTTTCAGTAGTTTCATTTAGTTTTTGATTAGTTTTCGTTAGTTTTCGTTAGTTTTCAGTTATTTTTTTTTTGTTTTTCAGCTATTTTTTAGTAATATTTTTGAGTTATTTTTTTTCTTTCTTTGTTCTTTGTTTCTTTTATTTTTTTCGTTTTTTATTTTTTCTTTTTCTTTCATTTTTTCTTTTTCTTTATTATATCTTTTTCTTTTACTTTTTTCTTTTATTCTTTTTCTTCTTTTCTTTCTTTTTTTTTTTTAATTTTTCCGTTTTTGTTTTTTTTTTTTTTTTTGTTATGTTTTCTGTTAGTTTTCAGTTTTACTTACTTCAACAGTCAGTTTTCAGTTACTTTTCAGTTAGTTTTCAGTTAGATTTCAGCTAGTTTGGAGTTAGTTTTCAGTCAGTTTTCAGTTAGTTTTCAGATATAGCTTCCAGTTAGTTTTCAGATATAGCTTCCAGTTAGTTTTCAGTTAGCCTTCAGTTAGTTTTCAGCTAGTTTTCAGTTAGTTTTCAGTTAGTTTTCAGTTAGTTTTCAGTTAGTTTTCAGTCAGTTTTCAGCTAGTTTCAGTTATTTTTCAGTTAGCTTTCAGTTAGTTCTCACTTGGTTTACAGTCAGTTCTCATTTAGTTTTCATCTAGTTTTCAGCTAGTTTTCAGTTAGTTTTCAGTTATTTTTTCAGTTAGTTTTCAGCGATTTTTCAGTAATTTTTTCAGTTATTTTTTCTTTTCTTTTTTCTTTTTTCTTTATTATCTCCTTTATTTTTTTCTTTTATTTTTTCTTTATTTTTTTTGTTTAGTAGTTTTCTTTTACTTTTTCTTTCATTTTTTTCTTTTCTTTGTTCTTTGTTCTTTTATTTTTTTCGTTTATTTT
>CAJQUW010009485.1:0-15524 GCA_907163375.1 Prostheceraeus crozeri | reverse complement strand
GAACGAATATCCAAGGTCTCTTGCGACAACCCACGACGTTGGGATACTAGTCATCATTATGTACGCCATCAAAAACTATCTCATATTTATAGCATAGTTTGTCTACGTAAAAGGAAAAATCAATGTGTCATCTTGATTACAATGGTTGCAATAGTCACAATAGTCGCAATTGAGCAAACCCATTCAAAATCAAACAACGGACGTCTATCGGTACGTACCCAAGTGCTCAGAACCAAACCACACAAGTTCGATCATAGACGTTCCGAAACACAGTGTACCAAACACATGTACCTATCCAGTAAAACAGATCTCATACAAGTTCCTATTGATAACACTGAATTATACATGTACCTATCCGTGTGCCTATCGATAACTAAACTATACATGTACCTATCCATGTACCTATCCATGTTCCTATTGATAACACTAAACTTTACATGTACCTATCCATGTACCTATTGATAACACTAAACTTTACATGTACCTATCCATGTACCTATCCCTGGCAAGTAGGGCACAGTTTTCACTACTCGTATGGCTTGGATCAAGTGTTGTTGTATGCCGTGCTTACTCATGATTTTCCACATTGCATCATGCCTCCTCAAGACTTTAGATGCTCGATGCATTTTTCACAAATTATTCTTAAATTACATATTTGTTCAGGTGCTGATACCCTTTTGAAAGCCAGCTTGGTCCTCTCTCAGAACCGAGTCAATCATGTTGCGAATGCGTTGATGAATTATGCGTATTAAAACTTTGCTCGCGTGCCTTATGATGCTGATCGTACGGTAATTGTCACAAGCAAGAGCGTTACTTTTCTTGTGAATAGGAATGATGATGGCTTCAGTCCATTGCGAAGGCCATTAACCGTTGAGTAAGACCTCATTGCATATTTTGTGCAGAACCTTCATCATCATATGTTCACCACCATATTTTATTAGTTCGCCTGTTATGTTATCGCTGTCAGGAGACTTGTGGTTCTTAAGTTTGTGAAAAGCTTCGATGACCTCGCACTCTAAAACTGGCATGTGGTCCTGTTCAATGGCGCCTGTTTCTTTAGAAGCTATTCTCTGGAGAATAGACTTGTCAATATATTTTTCATTAACTAATTCCTCCGAATATTCTCTTTATCGATTTACGATCGCATTTTTGTCTGTAATCAATTTTCCATCTTTGTCTTTGATATGTCTACTGCGTGGTTGACAATTTCTGGTAAGCATTTTTACAGTATTGTATGCTGTCATTATTCTTCCTTGCTTGCAAAGCATTTCCGATTTTTTAGCTGCATTTTCAACCCATAGGTTCTTTGCTTCTTTCGTCACTTTTTTTCACGTAGTTGCATGCTTTCCTACATGCCATCAAGCTGTCTTCATCTTTGAACCTGTTCTTCTTAAGTTCTCTTCTTTGTTTACAAATGTCTAACACTTTGTTCGCAACCCATTTGTTTTTCTTCCTTCTTTTCTTCTGAGTACAATCTCAGCTACCTCATTCGTCAACTTTGTAAATTCGTCTGTAAGTTGTTGAACATCAAGTATCTGAAGTAGGGGTGCGAATCTTCCTCCAATCGTCGCTTCAGACTCTTGCGATATCCGGTAATTGGAGTTTATCTGTGTTGATTTATTTATTTATTATCTGTGTTGTTATATTTCACGTTGAATTTTGTTGGACGTTTGTTTCGGAGTCATTGAAATAAGTTATCCGCGTGTTCTTCTTTGTCAGTTCTTCATCCTCGTCCATTATACTGTTTACATCGATGTCGATGCTATGCTTTATTGCACAATAAGACAAATTTTTTGTCTGACTGTCTCATTCTTCGGTTAGCACGCCATTGGCCATCTTTAGTTTTAAGTTTGCTGGATATTTCTAGTAATTTGGACGAAATTCTTCAAAGATGTCGAGTCCCAATCAAACTTATGACGCTACCATGCTTCACCCGGATAACGTCCTGATCCGAAATAATTCGTTATCCTCAATATCCCGTTTATCCCTAACAGTTCTGGAACCACTGAAGCCTGCATTGAACATCACATTCCCATGTTCGGCTGCGCAATCAGGAACTTGATCAAAAGAAGATGATAGCATGCAGTGGGAAATGAATGGACACTCTATCAGCTTAAAACCAATATTAGGTCGTTTCAGTGCTCATCTATGTCATGGAATGCATTTCTAGGAAGGCCTCCGAATTCCCATTGGACACTTGTTCACGAAAACATCTGGATTATCTCTTTCGCTCATCAGGCAACGAGGAATTGATCAATTTTAGGAAGAGATATCAAAATTCACAGACGAGTTCGGAAATCCAAAGTACAGATGTTTACAAAACCCTGCAAAATGCCTACTGACTCTCAACCGAAATGCGAATTTTGAATCAGGTTTTTCGCTGAATAAAGCCATCTTCGGTGTTCACAGGAGCTCCCTGAATGAGGAAATGCTTGTGGCGCTTAACACAATCTGGACTCATGTACTCGGGCAGGCGGATTCCAGAACATCGAAATCACCCATTCATTTATTAATCTGTCGAAGAATCTTTTCAAAAGTACAATGCAGAGCTTGAAGAGAAGGGAAGAGGACATTGAAAGATGTAATCGCTAAGAAAGAAATGGAAGAGTTTGACCTGAAAAGCAGACTTGTCTCCATGAGCTAAAAACCTAAATAAGCCTAAATTTTTGTGATTCGGAGGAAAACCTAAAATTTGACCTACATTTTTGCGATAAACCTAAAAACATAAAATTATTACATGTGATGCATTTCTGGACTTAACTGATTGTTATTGAAAATCTACAAATAGAAAGTTTCAAGCGAGAGCAATGCACAATGCAGCTTGTTTTATACATGTTTGTATTTGAAAATCATATCGAATGATGTGATGTTGGTCATTTCGCGTTCGATGGCATGTAATCATTGTTCAGCTACATTGGAGGAATGGAATTTTAGAAATGTTATTCATTGTTTCGCCTTTTGAATATAGTTGGAAAGAGCCAATATTGAAAGATGGTGGCTTTATTTTCTTTTTGTTATTACTTACAATTAACTTCAGTTAACTTCCGTTAACTATCTTCAGGTAAAAAGGAAGGAAACATGGTCAAGTATAAAATTTAAAATTCACACCGACGTCTATGTCATAATAACATAATACTGAAGACAATTGAAACGGGCATACTATAGATGTAATAGGATTATTGGAAAACTGAGACCTCAATCAAAATTCTCCAACCTGAGTACACAAGAAAAATAAACGTTGAAAAATCTCAAATCCGTACTCCTCATGAAGAGAGGCCGCGAAAGCGCTCAGGAGTCTACCAAATAAAATTCCATCAAAATGACGGCGATATTTTGTGTATTCAAATTGATTGGACCAACCTCATGCTTCAAAGTTCTCAAAAAATCTTAAAAGCAAGAACCTTATGATGTTGCCTTCAGATAAAGGTTCAGAATTCTGCGTAGTTTCAGATAATAATTATATTGAAGCAGGACTGAAACATCTCAGAGATGAAAATACATACAAACCAATACAACGAATGACAGCTAGGACTGTTACAAAACGCATCAACGCAAGCTGGAACACTATAGCCAGTGAAAACAATATTCCATATTATGTAAGGAATAGCTATATTGCGAACAACTCATCCTTACCATGTTTCTACCATCTCATCAAAACTCACAAGGAAGGCCCCGAAGTGAAAATACGTCCTATTGTATCTGACACGTCCAGACCAACAACTAAGTTGTCATGGCTTCTTTCTAGACTCTTAATTCCTTTGCTTCAAAATGTCCCCGCACATTTAAAATCAAGCATGCATCTCATTGATAGCATCAAAAATACCAATCAAAAAGAACAACTTTATCCTTGCAGCTTCGATGTAATAAGCATGTACACTTCCATTCCAATTCCTGATGCCATTCAAGTCCTGGTTTACAAAATGGAAGACTGCAACATCACCAACATGAAAGGATTGACAATCGACCAAATTGAACGGTTATTCCATGTAATTTTAAGAAACACATATTTCCAATTTGATAATAACATCTTCCTGCAAGTTAAAGGTGTACCCATGGGTTCGTCTCTTTCTGGTGAGCTTGCAATTATATTCGTGGACAGCATCGAAACAGTACCCCTCCGACAAATAAGAGTGATGTATAATGTCCCACTTTTTATGAGACATGTAGATGACTGCTTCGCAATCATTGAAATCAAAGAAAAAGCCTTGAAACCTCTCCAATATCTCAATGCACATTCTAGCATCAATTTCGAAATTGAATTACCAGACGACAGCAAAACATTAAGCCTACTTGATTTCCGAGTAACACTGAACGCGCCAAATGAACCAGAATTTGAATTTTACCGCAAATCTGCTAGAAAAGATCTGTTTGTGAATTATCACTCACATGTACCACACACTAACAAAATTAACTTCATTAGAAACGAAAAAACAAGAATCTCAGAACGATGTTCCAATAATCTTACTCAAAACAAACACATAGACAATTTCAATGATATTCTACGACTAAACATGTATCCCGAAAATATCCTTCGCAACACCAACAATAAAGCACATAAACCAAATAACAGAAAGGAGAAAGAAAGACACTATTTTTACTTCAATTTTCCATTTATTTCTTAGAAATTGGATAAACAACAACATGTTTTTCTTCGAGAAAACTTGAACGTAGGGTTAACAAGAAGATCAAGAACTCTTATAAGTGTATTGAAGCAACCTGAAGCAAACCAAGATTGTCATTTAAGAAATTTCCCAATTAACAGCAACAACATCTGCAATCAGAAATTGTAAATTATCAGCTGAATCGTGATAAGTGTGATAACTTCTACATTGGAAGCACCATAAGACCATTACATATCCGTTGCCGTGAGCACAAAACAAACAGCAAGTCTTCCATGTATAACCATCTTCAGAAATGCCACAGTTACAACTTTTCGACAACCATTCTTTCCCACGATAGTGATCCAGCAAACCTAAGACTTCGTGAGGCATATTGCATTAGAAAAATGAAACCTACAATTAACAACAAAATCGAGCTCAACAATTATGCAGATTTTCTTTTTGATTAAAAAATATTTTTTATTATGTAAAAATAGTAGAGCATGACAATGTATTACATTATAACAGTATCAAATTTCTAATTCACATATATTGCTTTCTTCCAATCGCTTTATAGTTTTATATTTTTTACACTTGTATGATATGTGCATGTACTTATAACTCAAGCCTTTGTATTGCTAGTCCATTTCTATGTCCTTTGTTTTCATATCTAGTCAGGTCATCATTAAGATGCTATTGGTACTATGTAACCTAATACTACCTGTTCCATAGCCCTTCCCCCTTTTGTATTCAGTATTAATCCTATTACATCTATAGTATGCCCGTTTCAATTGTCTTCAGTATTATGTTATTATGACATAGACGTCGGTATGAATTTTAAATTTATACTTGACCATATTTCCTTCCTTTTTACCTGAAGATAGTTAACTGATGTTAACTGAAATTAATTGTAGGAAATAAGAAAAAGAAAATAAAACCACCATCTTTCTATATTGGCTCTTTCCAACTACAATCAAAACATGAAAAATAGCCAAGACAATATATTCAAAATATTGTTTCGCCATTCGCTATTATGATTGATTGTTTCTTAAAGCGTAATGATGGATATAGGAACTGTTGTGCTATCTTTTTTTCTATTCCTATGAAGACTTTACGCTTGTGAATCAAGTTGCATATGTCAGGTCGCTGCGAGTGAATTTGAAAACTTGCGTTAGACCGCTCCAAACGAATAAGCCAATGATATCATTTATGTGATAGGATGGTGTCGCAAAAACACTATATGAAATCGCCAAAAAACTTCTCGAAGGAATCATACATCACAAACGAATTTGATGATGGCGACTTTTCTTCTCTGGATTTTACGACGGATCAGAGCGTGTCGAGAAAGTCAACATTGGGACACGGGCCATGTCTTTGTTGTTAGAAATGAACATTCCCGTCGAGACAAGAAAGTCTGTGCAAGAGTCCAATCACAGAATTAGATTCATCTGCGCGCGCTTCGTGCAGATAAACAAAATATTTAATTCTGTGAGTCCAATTGATGGTCAGGAACAGGAGGGTGTTTTTCAGAGACATTGTGAAAACAATTTTTGAGTTTCTCTCCTTCTTTTATAATGACCGAAATAAAATAAAATAATTTACAATCCTCGTTCGCAAACGGCCGGCGCTTCGTGCCACGGACACTTCTAAGGGCCAAGACTAAAATTAGCAGTATGACACAGCGTGTTAAATACATGGCAATGAAGTGGAGTTCTTTAATGCTGTTAAAACTGTGGGATCTCATATTACCGGTTAATGGGATGTCGAAGTGTCTTTATGAGACGAGCTTCAGTCAACCTGCAATCGATAGCACTTCTACTTCTGTCAATAATATCAAGATCAAAGTTAGACATGTTAATGTCACAGATATCGTGATTCTTCAAACCATGTTCATAAAGTGCATTTCTTTTATTCTTATTATCTAAATCACGCCTGTGTTCGTTGTACCTTTTATAAAACGGACGGTTAGTCTGACCGATGTAAAAATCGCTGCATAAATTACATTTAAATCTATAGACTAGGAAACGGTCCGAGCAAGCGAAATTATTCGGAAGTAACGCGCAGAGGCGACAGTCACTATGCTTATTATTTTCTTGTTTATTTTTAATAACTGATTGAAGAGTAGGAGCAGGTTTACTAATGAGTTTGATCGGTAGATCACACTGTTTTATCAATTTATTTAGTTTGCGATTACACGTATCACGTATAAAATTTATCTTACAGGGAACAAAGTCATTGTTACTTATTTTAGTTTTATTACTCGATTTAGTGGCTATCTCACGATTAGTGAAGCCGTTCTTTTTGAATCTATGATTAAGTTTTGAGAGAGCTTCGTCTTTTTCTCTTTGGTCGGAGCATTTCCTGGCGACATCATTTTGGCTATTTTTAGTATAGTTGGTTTTGACATGTTGAGGCAACCAGCAACTGTCTTTATTTAGAGATATGCCAGAGTGCATGTTTTTTACGTACCATTTATATTCGATGCTATTATTGCTTATCCCAATGCTAACACCTAAAAAATTCAAAACAGCCTCGTTAGGGACTTCTATCGTAAATTTTATGTCTGGTGACACCGAGTTGAATACGGTGTTGATACTGTGAGCATCGCTCGTTTTAAATGGGCCCGTGATTATGTCGTCTATGTATCTACCGTAATATTGGGGAATTATGCTGAAATCATTTTTTAGAATTTCAAGAGCCTTTTGATCTAGGTGGTACATATAGATTATGGCGAATGGTGGCGAGAATCGAGGTCCCATCGGGCAACCTTTTATTTGACGGTAGGTTACGTTATTGAATTTTGTGTGATAATTATAAGAGATGAATTTCAGACAGTTATGTACGTCATCACAAGTAAGGGAAAAAGTGTCGATTTTGTCCCAGTGTTCTTTTAGGAAGTTTGACACAATTTGAATGCCGTGTTTTATTTGAATGCTAGGATCCAAATTAATAGCGTCCAAAGAGATGAACGTGCTGCAGCTATCTGATATGTTCAATTGTTTTAAATTTTCAATTAAGAACATAGAATTCTTTATATTAGTATGGATGAACTCCACCAATTGAGTCAATATTTTAGTGACTATCCAATCGATTTTTTCCATTGGGGCACCAATGCACCAATGCTCGATGCAATGGGTCTCAGTGGATACTCGTCATCGTCAGTCTTATTTTTGTGATCTTATATTTTAACATAGAACGAAGCTGCATGGCTTCCAGAAGCTAACAGGCGTTCAAATTCAGATTTTTTTTAATACGCTGTAACAGGTTTTACGAATGATAGCATTCGCTTGGTTTTCAATTTTAGTTATGCTAGTAGGTTCTTTTAGTAGTAGTAGCTATTTTTATCTTTTAAAATGTTTTCAGTACGTTGTATTAAAGATGCAGAGCTGGTGATTACGAACCTATTAGTTTTATCTGAAGCACAGGCTTCAATGGAGTTATCGGTCAGAAAACGCTTAGTATTACGAATCATCGCAGTTTCTTTTCTATAACGCTTATCTTTTTTTAAAAATTTAGATTCTTCACTAATTATTTCCATGGCCTAATCTCTAAAAAACTGTAATTTGTTTTTTTTTGAAGCTCTTCTCATAAAGACACTTCGACCCCCATTAACCGGAAATATGAGCTCCCACAGTTTTAACAGCATTCAAGAACTCCACTTCATTGCCATGTATTTAACACGCATTGTCATACTGCTAATTTTAGTCTTGGCCCTTAGAAGTGTCCGTGGCACGAAGCGCCGGCCGTTTGCGAACGAGGATTGTAAATTATTTTATTTTATTTCGGTCATTATAAAAGAAGGAGAGAAACTCAAAAATTGTTTTCACAATGTCTCTGTGCAAGAGTGATGCCTAAGATTTTATGTGAGAGCTGTTGCTTAATTACAGTCAACATTGCCGTTATCAAACAGAATTATACAAACTGCTCAGCTTATCAGCCTTCAGGAACGACATCAGAAGGCATCATTAGTTGGAGTCTTAGAGTAAATATATTAGGTAGAGTAGCAACTCAGTATTAATTAAATCCCCAATGTGCATAGAGTTTCGATTTTATTGAAAATGAACTCCAGTTGAACCCAATTGAGCATTGATGCCAAGTACAGTGTTGCCACATTTGCGTGAATTTGAAGATTTTTGCGTGAAATGCGTGATTTCAATGAATCCTGCGTGAATTTTTTAGAGATCGAAAATCTTGTTAAGAATTACATGTACATGTATATAATGATAAATCGGATTAATATTTTGATACTAGTTATAAATTGTATTGTAATAAGTAATACATATATTTTACCATTGGTGATTATTTTCCTCTCTAGTGACACTCTTAAAAGGAATATACAAGGTGATATCGAGTAATGTGACGTATTCTATCCACAAGTGATGCCTGCAAAAATTCTAGTCTGAAGCTGCTGACATTTGAAGTCTTATTTTTCGATAGACTGTATCCTAATATCTATGTATTTGGACATTTTACAATATGAAAACTGAATTAAAAACATTGTGGATAATTACGACTTTTTCGTTCTTGTTAATTGTTCCTCGTTACAATTGTTTGATACATCGTTACGCATCGAGTGGAGGCAGCAAATTTCCGCCATGTTCCTCTAAAGCATCATTTCATCTACGTTTTACCCTACGAAACGAAATCTTTCTAAATTTTACGGACTTTTGCTACCTCAAGTCAGCTTCAACAGAGTTCCTCGACCCCTATCATGGTAAGTAAGTTGATTTGTTTTTTGTTAACGAATGAAGTGAATTACATTTTGTAATGTTTATCCTGCCTGCCATGTACGAGTTTATATTATTGGCGAAGTGCCACTAATAATTAAATTCTTATTTCATTCATTCAATGAGATACAGGACAATAGTAGTAAGTAAAACTCCACTTCTGGACCGCGCAAGATGGCCGCCATCGCTGACGTCCCCCCCCTCCCCCCCTCTGGAACGACAGAGGTTGTAGTCTGTCGTGGTGTGCCGGCCAGGTTGGTCCACGTGGCCGACCGCCTAGGTTGACGTGGGCGACCGTCTAGATTGACGTGGGCGACCGTCTAGGTTGTCGTGGTGGAATGGTGAAACGGACTTTAGATTCGTGATCAGCGTAAAATTCCGCATCGGTATGGTGAATTTGAAGTCAATCGGCGAGAAAAAATGTTTCTTCAAAATTTTGGCAGAGTTAAAATTTGGGACGTTTTGGTCTGTAGCGCCAAAACGAAGCATCGGATGAGAAAACGGAGGCCAGATTCGGATTCAGCGTGAAATTCTGCATCGGTATGGTGAATTTGAACGCAATCGGAGAGAAAAAATTTTCGCTGACGTCCCCCCCCTCTGGACAGCTCGCTTCGATCTTGGCTTCTAGTGGACGGATTTTGTCGTGCAATAGCTCGTTTGAGAGCTAAGAGTGAGACAAATTCAGTGAAAGAAACGGCTTGTTCATATCTGTCTTCGTTTAGATGTGAGACGCCATTTAAGATTTTGGGACATTGGCGAAAAACGACAGAGTTAGAATTTGGGACGTTTTGGTCTGTAGCGCCCAAACGAAGCATCGGATGGGAAAACGGAGGCCAGATTCGGATTCAGCGTGAAATTCTGCATCGGTATGGTGAATTTGAACGCAATCGGAGAGAAAAATTTTCGCTGACGTCCCCCCCTATGGACAGCTCGCTTCGATTTTGGCTTCCAGTGGACGGATTTTGTCGTGCCATAGCTCGTTTGAAAGCTAAGAGTGAGACAAATTCACTGAAAGAATCGGCTTGTTCCTATCTGTCTTCGTTTAGATGTGAGACGCCATTTAAGATTTTGAGACATTGGCGAAAAACGACAGAGTTAGAATTTGGGACGTTTTGGGCTGTAGCTTCAAAACGAAGCATCGGATTGGAAAACGGATTTCAGATTTGGAATCAGCGTGAAATTCTCTATCTGTATGGTGAGTTTCAAGTCAATCGGAGAGAAAAAATTTTCGCTGACGTCCCCCCCCCTCTGGACAGCTCGCTTCGATTTTGGCTTCTAGTGGACGGATTTTGTCGTGCAATAGCTCGTTTGAGAGCTAAGAGTGAGACAAATTCAGTGAAACAAACGGCTTGTTCATATCTGTCTTCGTTTAGATGTGAGACGCCATTTAAGATTTTGGGACATTGGCGAAAACGACAGAGTTAGAATTTGGGACGTTTTGGGCTGTAGCTTCAAAACGAAGCATCGGATTGGAAAACGGATTTCAGATTTGGAATCAGCGTGAAATTCTCTATCTGTATGGTGAGTTTCAAGTCAATCGGAGAGAAAAAATTTTCGCTGACGTCCCCCCCCCTCTGGACAGCTCGCTTCGATTTTGGCTTCTAGTGGACGGATTTTGTCGTGCAATAGCTCGTTTGAGAGCTAAGAGTGAGACAAATTCAGTGAAAGAAACGGCTTGTTCATATCTGTCTTCGTTTAGATGTGAGACGCCATTTAAGATTTTGAGACATTGGCGAAAAACGACAGAGTTAGAATTTGGGACGTTTTGGGCTGTAGCTTCAAAACGAAGCATCGGATTGGAAAACGGATTTCAGATTTGGAATCAGCGTGAAATTCTCTATCTGTATGGTGAGTTTCAAGTCAATCGGAGAGAAAAAATTTTCAACATTTTTCGAAAAAACGACAGAGTTAGAATTTTGGACGTTTTGGTCTGTAGCGCCAAAACGAAGCATCGGATGAGAAAACGGAGGCCAGATTCGGATTCAGCGTGAAATTCTACATCGGTATGGTGAATTTGAACGCAATCGGAGAGAAAAAATTTTCGCTGACGTCCCCCCCCCTCTGGACAGCTCGCTTCGATTTTGGCTTCCAGTGGACGGATTTTGTCGTGCCATAGCTCGTTTGAAAGCTAAGAGTGAGACAAATTCAGTGAAACAAACGGCTTGTTCCTATCTGTCTTCGTTTAGATGTGAGACGCCATTTAAGATTTTGGGACATTGGCGAAAAACGACAGAGTTAGAATTTGGGACGTTTTGGGCTGTAGCTTCAAAACGAAGCATCGGATTGGAAAACGGATTTCAGATTTGGAATCAGCGTGAAATTCTCTATCTGTATGGTGAGTTTCAAGTCAATCGGAGAGAAAAAATTTTCGCTGACGTCCCCCCCCCTCTGGACAGCTCGCTTCGATTTTGGCTTCTAGTGGACGGATTTTGTCGTGCAATAGCTCGTTTGAGAGCTAAGAGTGAGACAAATTCAGTGAAAGAATCGGCTTGTTCATATCTGTCTTCGTTTAGATGTGAGACGCCATTTAAGATTTTGAGACATTGGCGAAAAACGACAGAGTTAGAATTTGGGACGTTTTGGGCTGTAGCTTCAAAACGAAGCATCGGATTGGAAAACGGATTTCAGATTTGGAATCAGCGTGAAATTCTCTATCTGTATGGTGAGTTTCAAGTCAATCGGAGAGAAAAAATTTTCGCTGACGTCCCCCCCCCTCTGGACAGCTCGCTTCGATTTTGGCTTCCAGTGGACGGATTTAGTCGTGCCATAGCTCGTTTGAGAGCTAAGAGTGAGACAAATTCACTGAAAGAATCGGCTTGTTCATATCTGTCTTCGTTTAGATGTGAGACGCCATTTAAGATTTTGAGACATTGGCGAAAAACGACAGAGTTAGAATTTGGGACGTTTTGGGCTGTAGCTTCAAAACGAAGCATCGGATTGGAAAACGGATTTCAGATTTGGAATCAGCGTGAAATTCTCTATCTGTATGGTGAGTTTCAAGTCAATCGGAGAGAAAAAATTTTCGCTGACGTCCCCCCCCCTCTGGACAGCTCGCTTCGATTTTGGCTTCTAGTGGACGGATTTTGTCGTGCAATAGCTCGTTTGAGAGCTAAGAGTGAGACAAATTCAGTGAAACAAACGGCTTGTTCATATCTGTCTTCGTTTAGATGTGAGACGCCATTTAAGATTTTGAGACATTGGCGAAAAACGACAGAGTTAGAATTTGGGACGTTTTGGGCTGTAGCTTCAAAACGAAGCATCGGATTGGAAAACGGATTTCAGATTTGGAATCAGCGTGAAATTCTCTATCTGTATGGTGAGTTTCAAGTCAATCGGAGAGAAAAAATTTTCAACATTTTTCGAAAAAACGACAGAGTTAGAATTTTGGACGTTTTGGTCTGTAGCGCCAAAACGAAGCATCGGATGAGAAAACGGAGGCCAGATTCGGATTCAGCGTGAAATTCTACATCGGTATGGTGAATTTGAACGCAATCGGAGAGAAAAAATTTTCGCTGACGTCCCCCCCCCTCTGGACAGCTCGCTTCGATTTTGGCTTCCAGTGGACGGATTTTGTCGTGCCATAGCTCGTTTGAAAGCTAAGAGTGAGACAAATTCACTGAAAGAATCGGCTTGTTCCTATCTGTCTTCGTTTAGATGTGAGACGCCATTTAAGATTTTGGGACATTGGGGAAAAACGACAGAGTTAGAATTTGGGACGTTTTGGGCTGTAGCTTCAAAACGAAGCATCGGATTGGAAAACGGATTTCAGATTTGGAATCAGCGTGAAAATCTCTATCTGTATGGTGAGTTTCAAGTCAATCGGAGAGAAAAAATTTTCGCTGACGTCCCCCCCCCTCTGGACAGCTCGCTTCGATTTTGGCTTCTAGTGGACGGATTTTGTCGTGCCATAGCTCGTTTGAAAGCTAAGAGTGAGACAAATTCACTGAAAGAATCGGCTTGTTCCTATCTGTCTTCGTTTAGATGTGAGACGCCATTTAAGATTTTGAGACATTGGCGAAAAACGACAGAGTTAGAATTTGGGACGTTTTGGGCTCTAGCTTCAAAACGAAGCATCGGATTGGAAAACGGATTTCAGATTTGGAATCAGCGTGAAATTCTCTATCTGTATGGTGAGTTTCAAGTCAATCGGAGAGAAAAAATTTTCGCTGACGTCCCCCCCCCTCTGGACAGCTCGCTTCGATTTTGGCTTCTAGTGGACGGATTTTGTCGTGCCATAGCTCGTTTGAAAGCTAAGAGTGAGACAAATTCAGTGAAACAAACGGCTTGTTCATATCTGTCTTCGTTTAGATGTGAGACGCCATTTAAGATTTTGAGACATTGGCGAAAAACGACAGAGTTAGAATTTGGGACGTTTTGGGCTGTAGCTTCAAAACGAAGCATCGGATTGGAAAACGGATTTCAGATTTGGAATCAGCGTGAAATTCTCTATCTGTATGGTGAGTTTCAAGTCAATCGGAGAGAAAAAATTTTCAACATTTTTCGAAAAAACGACAGAGTTAGAATTTTGGACGTTTTGGTCTGTAGCGCCAAAACGAAGCATCGGATGAGAAAACGGAGGCCAGATTCGGATTCAGCGTGAAATTCTACATCGGTATGGTGAATTTGAACGCAATCGGAGAGAAAAAATTTTCGCTGACGTCCCCCCCCCCTCTGGACAGCTCGCTTCGATTTTGGCTTCCAGTGGACGGATTTTGTCGTGCCATAGCTCGTTTGAAAGCTAAGAGTGAGACAAATTCACTGAAAGAATCGGCTTGTTCCTATCTGTCTTCGTTTAGATGTGAGACGCCATTTAAGATTTTGGGACATTGGCGAAAAACGACAGAGTTAGAATTGCGATGACAGCAAGTGTTGTCAATCCAACGGAATGGCGCTACATTCCACTTTTCAGTCACATACCAATTAGCGTGGAAGTCGACACTGCTACCAAGGAGAGAGTCAAAGACTCTCTCAGCAGAATCGGTAGGCTGTAAGATGACAGCTAAGAGGGAGACAAATTCCACTGAAAAGAATCGGCTGTTGTTCCTTATCTGTCTTCGTTTAGTTGTTATGAGACGCATTTAAGATTTTGGGACATTGGCGAAAAACGACAGAAGTTAGAAATTTGGGACGTTTTGGGCTGTATGTAGCATTCAAAACGGAAGCATCGGATGGGAAAACGGATTTCAGATTTGGTAATAGCGTGAAAAATTCCTCTATAGTATGGTGAGTTTCATGTCAATCGGAGGAGTTTAGTCAATCGGAGAGAGAAAATTTTTTCAAATTTTTTCGGAAAACCGACAGAGTTAGGAATTTTTTGCGATGGCTGCCGAATTTAGAGCCAAAACGAAGCATCGGATGGGAAAATGAGGCCAGATTGGATTCAGCGTGAAATTCTGCATCGGTATGGTGAATTTGAACGCAATCGGAGAGAAAAAATTTTCGCTGACGTCCCCCCCCCTCTGGACAGCTCGCTTCGATTTTGGCTTCCAGTGGACGGATTTTGTCGTGCCATAGCTCGTTTGAAAGCTAAGAGTGAGACAAATTCACTGAAAGAATCGGCTTGTTCATATCTGTCTTCGTTTAGATGTGAGACGCCATTTAAGATTTTGGGACATTGGCGAAAAACGACAGAGTTAGCATTGCCGACTGACAGCAAGTGTTGTCAATCCAACGGAATGGCGCTACATTCCACTTTTCAGTCACATACCAATTAGCGTGGAAGTCGACACTGCTACAAGGAGAGAGTCAAAGACTCTTCAGCAGATATCGGTCGGCTGTAGGATGACGACTCCCGAGAACGAACCATCGGCTCTCTTAAGGGCCACCATGGGGCAAGACCTGATAGAACCTCCTCGCGGTTTGCCCTGGGCAGTCTTCGGACTGGCGAATACTATCATTAAGTTGAATCTGCTATCAGTCAACTTGAACGTTGCAAATGAAGTTCGGTGTAATACTTCCTTTCGACGGGCGTTCCTGTAAAGGGCGGCGGTGAAACCCGTAGCTATGTATACCGCAAGGGACATTCGGCAATGGTCAATCTTGTTAAACCTCTCTGCGTCATGTTTGCAAGTGATTGCTTCTGTCTCAACGTAGTATGCATTCGCGCCAGGGCGACATTTAGCCAACTGTCGAAGGTTGCCTAAAACTTTCCATTGCATACGTTATGAGAACCATGAGTTCTACCTACTCTATCAATGAG